>VZSG01000050.1:2345542-2383006 GCA_013398315.1 Nothoprocta pentlandii
AAGAAAAAAAAAAAACCCAAAAAAACCCAACACTTTTAGTCGCACTTGGTCACCCAGCAGCCTTCCCACCAGCATCTGCCAGGTCCTTTCCTGCAAATTTACTGTGCGATGTACAGGTGTAAGTATATAAAGCAAAAACACAGGTGTAGGATTCAAGGATGTTGATGGTGTTACTATTAAAAGGGGAGGATTTGTGGCTGCCTTTTAATAAGGTTTGTATTTCCTTATACAGACAGTATGGAGCCACATTCAATGTATTTTGAAACAGGAGCACATCTTATGATCAATCTAGTAAATTTGGAGGTTGTTTTACGCTAAAAAGGAACAGAACTGAAAACAGGATATGTTACAACTTCCCAGCAAGTGTCTGCAAGATAGTCTCAAAAGTTTCTGTTCAGGTATGTGCACTGTGCTTTTTGTTGTATTCTGAGGTAATTCCTTATATTGCATTTTAATTGCATTTCAAAAATGTAGTTCATGTGCTTGATGACCATGGGGACCTTTTGTGGAATGCAATTTTTGCAAGGCTTGTTTTGACTTTCAGCTTTTTGGCTAAAAATATATGGAAAAAAACATGCACTGTCTTGCAATATAATGCATATTATATCCTAGTATTTGAAGGGGTTTTTTTAAGAATTATTTCACATGGCATGAGAGGATTTCTGCTATTTTCCTGCAGCCTCTATAAGAGGATACAGCCTGGAGAAGGTCAAAACTCTTGGCTAGGACAATAGCTCTCAAGTAGGTGACGGTGAGGAAATTCAAGTAACTCAGCCTTTTGGTAAATTGTTAGGGAGCTGCTAAAAATAAACCCCCAGATCCTTGGCTCTAACTGTTTCAAGGTCCAGTGTAGCCTTAAGAAAGAGACAGTTCTCCAAACACGCTGGTTGTTTTGGCAATTGTCATGTACACATTTAGCATCTTCCGCTCTGCAGTTCTATCTTCTAGGATTAGTAGCTCTTCTTCACTATTCTGGGCACCTCTTGGTGTTGGCACTAAAATGTTCAAGATAAGGATGAAATTTGCTATGTCTCAAAAGATGTAGTTCACTTCCGACAAAAACTTCCTCATGGCTCCTCATCCCTTTGATGGAGCAGGAGCACTAGCAGGGCACTGATTCCTCCCTTGCTGTCCCAAACAGCATTTTTATCCACATCCTGTTCAAGGCTTCTGTCAGGGCTGGCTTGCTGCCTGGCTGGGGGGCCTCTCTGCCTTAGAGGCTGGACGGGGGCAAGCTTTAGGACTGAACTTTCTGTGTTAGACTAGAGCTTCTTAAAGCTGCCTCCAAAATCAACCGTTATTTTCAAATAGATTATGTAACCTGAATGTTTAATGATGTTCTTGGACATGGTCATGGAATCCCAGAATGGTTGAGGTTGGAAGGGGCCTCTGGAGCTCATCTAGTCCAACCCCCTGCTCCAGCAGGGACACCCAGAGCACGGGACACAGGGCGGCATCCAGGCGGGTTGGGAAGATCTCCCGAGAAGGAGACTCCACAGCCTCCCTGGGCAGCCTGTGCCAGGGCTCTGGCACCCTCACAGGAAAGAAGTTCTTCCTCACATGGAAATGGGACTGCCTGGCTTTCAGCTTGCACCCATTGCCCCTTGTCCTGTCACTGGCCACCGCTGAGAAGAGTTTGGCCCCTTCCTCCCTCTGTTCACCCTTCAGGTATTTATACATATTGATCAGATTCCCCTCTCAGTCTTCTCTTCTCTAGGCTGAACAGGCCCCGCTCACTTAGTCTTTCCTCCTACGACAGACGCTCCAGTTCCTCAGTCACGTTTGTTACTCTGCATTCATGTTTGTTACACTGGACCCTCTCTAGAAGCTCCACATCCCTCTTGTGCTGGAGTGAGCTCAGCAGCGTTCTGCTCCTTGCTCCTTCTCCAGCTAGGGGCAAGTGTCCAAGGACAGGATCCAGTGAAGAATTTCCAGGCTTCAACTCTGGGACTGGTACTTGCTCTGCCCTCTGCTGGCTGCCTGTTCCGAGGCCCCCTCACTCACTCCTGCGTCTTCTTTGCGCCAAGTCCCAAATTCTCTCAAGCTGCCTTTCCTTCAGGCCTTCTCTTTAGTATCTCCTAGCCACACAGCCCCAAAGTGCAGCAAAATTTTGACACATATTTAAAACCACCATTAACAACCATAGGTAGGTAGGGTATCGGAAAGCTAAATAAGTCCAGGAGTTTCACACTAGATCAGCCCCAACTGCAGCAGAAGTAATTGCAAGTAGCTGGTTGGAAGCTCTTCAGAACTTGAAGTTTATTTCAAAATTTTGAAGTTCTGAGATTTTTAGAAAAGAAAAAGAAAAATCTGATTCCAGTCCCAGAGCGTACAAATAGCCCTCAATGTGACTGTTGCTCCACACAAGCTCTGAGACAAACATTTTCTGGCAGTAGAACACAGCCGTGTATATTAGCAATATTTTAATTCTTTCCAATTCTACCTTTTAGCATCACTGCTACTCAAAGAAGGAGCATGCATGTTATGCATTTTAATAAATGCTGTACAACATATGATACAGTTTTAATCTGCACCTCTCATCTCATAAAGCTTTCTGCTTCCATCCTAACAAAATGCATTTGAAGGAGCTCACAGGGGCTGCTGCTCCTTAGGCAGGTGCTGGCCACTGAAAGCGTGGGCAGGAAGGCTGCCTGCACGCACTGCCCCACCTGGGCCACAGAGCACATCAGTAAGTAGGTGGTGTCCTTTTAATTTTACCCTCAGTTAAAATTGAATCACCAGATGTACTTGAAGGAACAACATAAGCTAAAGACCCATCCAAACTGAATGCACACTGTACATTGTGCACCCAGAGGCACAGCACAGTATTCACCCCAGCCACTTTTTCCCCCCTTACAGATGAGCTTTGTAGCTACTTGCATGTTCTATTACGGATGAAGAAAAGCTACTCCAGTCACCACTAGCTCCATGAAGAAAGTTTCTTTCTTGTCCTCATCTGCTGCCCTGAAGTTATTTCAAGTGGGCTGCCTTTGTTATCCCCTAAATGATCCTTAAGGCTGCAATGATACCTCAGCTCCATCCACAACAAATGATACCTCAGCTCCAGCCACAGCACTCACTTTTAGTGCTGTTGAAGCAAGTTTTTAATGAACTGCTAAAATAAACAGTATAAATATTTAATTCCAGTATGGGGAATATAAACCTAAGCATATTTTTTTTTTTCAGATGTTTTAGAAACTGTCGTTGTAAAGCAGAGTGGGTAGAGGCTGCCAGCAGCTATTGGAAGGCAGCTGATGATAGGTAAGATGTGATAACCTACCTGTTGTGGCATGTCCTGCTAACAGGGGATAGGATTAGTAAGGAAAAGCACTACAGCAGCTGCCAGGATCCCAGGACTCACCTGTTTCATCGCTGCCCCCGTCTCCCCGGGCATCCCCCTGCACTTGTTTTTGGCTCTGCTGCTGCTTTGGGCTGCCCTGCTCTTGGTCATGTGGGCCAAGCTGAGGGCTGCACCTCCTGCTTCCCTCATCCACAGCTCCTGCACCGGGGCCTGGCCCATAAAGGTGATTCCTCCCGCCAGTGGTTGCAACGCTGCAGCACGATGCTGTTCAACACTGATTATTCAGAAGACTGTTTGGAGAAAGACTGCATTTTTTCCCCCCCAGTTTTTGCCCAAGATAGATACTGAAGGCTCAGCTACATTTGTCCTGAACACTCTCTAATAAAGAGAGGGGAGCAGCAGGGCACCATCTACCAACCAAGAAGCTGATTCCACAGGGAGAACAGCTTGAGCTCCACTTACCTGTTGGTCTGGCAAGCACAGCTCTTCCAGCTTTTTCTGTAGGGCTGCAAACCTTATGGCCAAATTCAGATGAAACCATAGGCAAACAAATCAGCCAAGATGAGCTACATCTTGGTTTAGTGGTTAACAAAAATCCTTTTTTTTTTTTTTTTTTTTTTTTTTTTTTTTTTTTTTTTTTTTTTTTTTTTTTTTTTTTTTTTTTTTTTTTTTTTTTTTTTTTTTTTTTTTTGTAAAATAATCAGCTATTAAAAAACCCTCTCTCCTCTTTTGAGACTAGGTGGTGCTTATTTAAGTGCCATGCAACACGGACAGTAGAGTTAAAGCACCTCAGATAACCTGAGGCCACTCAAACAGAATTAAATTCAGCCCACACGTTAAAGAGTAAACTAAATGGATCAACACAGGGATCGTCTGTTAAAGACTAAATTAGCTTCCAATTGGGCAGAGCGTCTCAGCCCCACTAGTGTGTCAAGTCAGACTCATTTCTTTAAGGGAGTTAGTGAACTTCTCCAAGGTCTCTTTGAAGGACTTCATCAAGTAAGTTCCCAGTTCGTTGTTGGTCTCCTCCACGGCCGCGTCGTAGCTGCCGAAGAGCGGGGTTGAAGCCTTCACCCCCTCCCTGTTCCCTTGTAGCAGGATGCACTTGAGCTCCTCTGCCACCCTCTCGTATTTCTGGCGATCGAAACTGCAGAGGTTGGCATCGTCTATGGGGTAGGTGGTGCCCAGTGGGTAGCAGTCCCTTGGCACTGGGAACTCCACGTTTTGCAGCATTGGCAGCTCACAGAAAAACACAAAAAGGTGTTTAAGGGCTTCCGATGACAGGGGGTTTCCAAGGAACTTAAACTCCTGTAGTTTCCGACAGGGGCTTAATGCAAGCATCAGCATGTTGACGTGGCTGTCCTGGATGTTACACTCCTCCAGGATGAGGCTCCTGAGCACTGAAGAGGAATGGCTGAGCAGCTTGAAGAATGTCGATGGATAAAGGTCGGGAATATTGTGCCCGCTCAAGTCCAGGACTTCCAAGTGGCTCGAGTGGAGGCTGTTGGCTAAATAGGCCATATCAGCATGGTTGAGGGAGCAGTTGGAAACATCCAGCACCTTCAGGGGCGTTTTCAAGGGGCTGGAGGTTTAAAGAGAACCAAGTTTTATGGCATAAGACATTGGAAATGCATGGTCACAAAATTTAATGCACCTACTCGCATTATGAATGCGGCCGAGTGCTATATTTATTATTTCTTCTGCTGTCTTTTGCAGAACAGAAACGTGTACAAACAAGGACGTGTATAATCTGCTCCTGAAATCAGTTCCCTGGATTAGCCCCTTCCTTCCACAATTCCATCAGTGCTGTTGTCATAGGGATTCATTTAACAATATCCTATGTGTCCACATTGTAATAGCAGCCACGCTGCCACGTTGTCATTAGTTGCAGAACTAGGAGCAGATAGTTAGTATCATGAAAACGCTGGTGGCTCCTCCTTTCCAAAAGCTGACATAATTCCAGAGATACAGATCATTTCCATTAAGGAAAAGAACTCTCTTGACTCCTGTCCAGATAAAAGCCAATCACTCCTCAAAACAGAATAACACAACATAAGCTTTTGATACCTAGGTTTGTTTCTACTGCATGTTTTTAGAAGTCTATCACATTTTAAAGTTTCTTTGCTCTGGAGTCACAGAGACCTTCTGCTGAAGAAAAAGGTTGGGAGAGGTGTACCTGAGATTGCGTGCAGATTTCTAGTTTAGTATAATTTAGTGGTGACAAATAAAAATCACAAGTGATCCCTTTTATACACAGTGATGTTCAGTGACAGCCCTTAGCTGGATCAAGGCTAGAAGCTCATCATTAATTACATTTGTGATATGTGCTGTTTGTGATACTTAAATTACACGTCTCTTTGCACAGGAAGGGCTTTTAGACTAAGATGATTCCTCTTGGTTAAATTTTTGATTGCCTTTGTTTAAATGCTCCGAAAAACTGGCCATTAACTTCCCAAAATACGAACCCCTCACTAGGGGCTTGTTGTCCCTTTCAGAATGGCAATTCTTTTTCCAGCTGCTCTTCACGATGCCCTTCACAGGTGAATTCAATTTGAAGCACGCAAAAGCACCCGAGCATTACCACCTAGAAACAGCCAAACCCAGTTTACAGCTGAAGTCAAAGTCTCAAACCCAAGTCTGATTGCCTCCTACCCATTTAAAAATGCCCTCTCTGTGAAATCTTGAGAAAGCCACAGCAAAACAATGAAAACATTCCCTAGGGATGCAGAAGCACCACCCGGAATCACAGAACCACAGAATCCTTAAGGTTGGAAGGGACCTTTAGAGACCATCTAGTCCAAGCTCCGTGCACACGCAGGGTCACCTAGAGCACGGGGCATGGAATAGGACTCAGGAGGTGCCCACAAGGCCAGACCCAGCTCATTTGGGCTACAAGCTCAAGCATGTGGCAAGTCAGGCCCTCTGTGTGTACCCTCTCCCATGGGGTGGCTGTGAGAAGATTCTCCTCATATTCAGCAGGTGGCCCCAGCAGACTAATGCTCAAGTTCAACCATTTAAAGGCCCTTTAGGGGCATTAGGCACGCAGTGCTTGCCAGTTTCCCCACAGCAAATACCCTTTCCTAACTTGCCGCCCTTTCATTTAGCAAGACTTTGCCCACGGAAGCATTTGCTGCAGTTAATCGCTCTCTCCCAAACCCTCCTGCCCTCAGCTCCACTTCCCCTCAGAAGGGAATGACGCTAAGGGCTTTTCCTTACAGCTGATGACACTAAGGGCTTTTCCTCACAGCCTGGCTGGAAGCAGGAACACCAAGTTACCTGAGCAGTTTCCGTAGTCTTCCCGTGAGGATGGAAAAGGCCATGCTCAGCTCCGTCAGGTGGGGCATCTCGCTCATCTTCTCCCCAATGGCCGCAAGCGCCAGCTCGTCGGCGGCCGTCAGCCGCCGCACGTTGAACGTGCGCGCCGGCAGCGTCAGCGACGCGAGCAGGGGGAAGCGGACGCTGGCCAGGAGGACCTCCAGCTGCTCCATTTCCAAGCGCACGTTGTGAACCACCTCCAGCTTGCGCAGCAGGGCGGGATCCGCCAGCCTGACGGCGTAGAAGAACTTGTGCAGGGCCAGGCTGTCGGCCCTGAAGGCCACGCAGTGGATCTTCAGCGGGCAGGAGCGCTTGGTGAGCAGGGCCTGCACCACGAGCTCGTAGTTGCGCTCGGTCACGAACAGGTCGATGAGGACGTCGACGCTGAGCTCGGCGGCGCCCGGCCGCGGCGGCCGCAGCAGCAGCTCCAAGCAGAGCTTGCAGAGCAGCTGCGTCCTCGCCCAGCGGCCCAGCGGCTTCTTGCACGCGCAGACCTGAACTTCGACGTCCTTTATGCCCGTCAGGTCCACCACTTTCAACCTTTTCACGTAGGGCGAGGGAGGATGCAGCACGTAGTCCCTGAGGCCCGTGAGACAGCTTTGCAAGCACACCGAGCACGTCCTGTGGCTCAGATCCTCCTGGCAGTCCGCGCTTTTGCCCAGAAGTTTCCCCACGTTCAAGTCCACAAGGGGCCAGTTCTCTACGAGGTCGTGGATCACTTCTCCTTGCTCCAGTAAATAGCTGGCTTTGAAAAGAAGCGGGAAGAGGTTGTGAGCAAGGCTGCCGAGGCTCCTCCGGGCGAACTGGGCGTTCGACACGAGCGCTTCGGCACTGATGAACCGCAGCGACTTCATCGCGGCTGCGGCCTCCCCGCTGCCGCGGAGGCCGCCCTCGGGACCCGGCCGAAGATCCTCCTCGCCTCTCACCTTCTATTTTTATCTGCAGCTGCTGTTTGTTACTAAGGGGGGGCTGCTCTAGGAAGCTGAAATGCAGTCACATGTTCCTCTCCTCACCCACGTGATCCTCCTTCTATTTTGGGGCGAGACAGCGATTCCGCAGGAGTAACTTGTAGGAGAGCTTGGGCCAGGCAGCAGTTAATCATTTACACCTGCCTGCTTAAAACAAAGTGAACCCAGCTGAGTCCAGCTCCCTGGCCATGGAGAACAAAAAGATCAGGGCAGCCCATACGGAGTTAGAGTATTTTTGTATCTGCCTAATGCCACACAAAAAGGAATTCAGGGTTCCAGCTTACACAAGTAACATCATGGGTATTCCACTTTCTTTGAAGAGATAGGATTTGCTCAGATGAACCAAACAGAACTATTTCCTTGGGATTCACCTTTGGCTTTCAATGGGAAAAAAAATATCAAACTTAGCACAGAGCTTCTCATCAAAGCCATAATCAAAAGAGAGACTGACATGCTACTGCCATAAAGCTACAAATCTCTCCATATTGCTCTTCACTGCAACACAAAAAGAAAGAATATTTGAAATCTAACATTTTCAGGCCAGGAGAAAGACCTCTCTCCCCCAGCTGCAGCAAGAGCAAAGTGGGCTTCTTTGCCCAGACCCTGCACTTCCCTGTCAGGAGAAGCAATATTGGGCAGATCCCTCATGGTGCCGGCCCCGGCTTCTGCTGGGCCTTTCAAGTGCTAGGACAGAGCGTGGCATAGAGGGATTCAGAACAGACAACCCCACCTCAGGCCTTTGGTGTATATACCGAGTTATCTCCCATTAGCTGGTGACTGAACACTAGGCAAGACCGCCCTGTCAACATCTATTTTCTGAACACAGCCCTCAAAAATAATAACTTTAAGTAGCTTCAGAACGCTTATACTCCGAACTTGCAGCCTCCTTTCCCAGACCACCATCCTGTTTGCCCTCCATCTTCTGCAGGCGACCACCCCTTGTTCTCCATTAGACTTCCCGCTTCTCCATGGGCACTGGATTGTGGGATAAGTAGCAGCCAGGCTGGACCACCTGCCTCCATCCTGAGTCCATCCACAGAACAGCTCCTGTCAGCTCCCCTCCCCAGAGCTCTGGCTCACGGCCCACCTTAGTGCTAGAAACACTGAAGACAGAAACCCAGCTCCAGCTGAGAAACACATCAGGGTATCGCAGCACTGCGTGGAGCTGGAAAACGAAACTACGGAGGGCAGCAACAAACGTAACAAAGAAAGATTTCATTTATTGTTTCATTAAAAAAAAGAATTATGGAAAAGTCTGAAGTAAAAAGTCACACTGTCTTCCCAAGCAAACGAGCTAGCATGTTTTCATATATAAAAAAATGGTTACAAACACTTATTTCGTTTCTTTTTATCTCTATAAATGTTGCGTTATTCTAGTAACAATCCAGGTTATACTAGCTCCGTTTATTTTGAACTTTTAGAATGATTAGAAGGCACCAGGTAAGTACAGTATAACTTGTGTGTATGTCTTACTAACTGGCCATTTAAATTTTGAAATGTAATAAAACTATATTTACAAAAATTTCAAGAAATTTGTACATTTTTCTTTTTGTACAGGAATCAGTTATTTAATGCCATTTTCAACATTTACAAAATTACACAAAATATAGCAACATCTACCCTATCTACCCTGTCATCTGCTATATATGAACTGGAAGTTAAAGCAGAAAAAAACACTTAATACTTAACAACTTAAGTATTAAGTAAGTAAGTATTAAGTAACACTTAATACTTAACAAGTTCTATCTATTTCATTTTACAGTCTTTTTAGTAAAGTTTCTGATGCCTTTCATCTATTTGAAGGCAAAATTATGCTCCTGAAAACAAATATACACACATGCAGAAATAACACTCTTCCTCAGAATGACAGATAATAATAAAGATGTCCCTTCTTTGGTCATTTAAAGATTTTAGGATTTTTCTTTTGCTGCTTCTAAGCTACTCCACAATGAATTCACTTCAAAATAATTAAATCCATGAATGTGTCAGGGCTTTTTCCACAGCAAAGCTGAGGTGGGATTATCTGGAAAAGCAGGATCAGCACCACTTGAGAAAGTCTTCATTGTCATGTGGATCAGAGCTGTCAAAACAATTATTATTATTAAACATTTAGAATCTTAATTAATTGTAAAAATACATGGCAAATCACTTTAAAAATAAGTAAAAATAATGTTCATGATAATCTAGCAGACACAGTGTACTGATTTGGTGTTCAAATGTGGCGTTAAATATTAAATTCATTCTGTTAGAATGAATTCATTCTGTTTTTTTTTTTTCCAGTTACTACAAAATGTACCATACCAGAGTAAAAAGTTTTCATCAGGTGGATTTTAATAAGTTTCTAACCTTTAGAAACAGTGAATTTGAAATGGAAGGATTTCATGATAAACTAGGTGAGATTTTCAAGTTGCTCTGGGTTAGGCCAGCACTGTGAACTTCAGGGCTGTCATGCTAATGCATCAAGCAACTCGCTTTGCAGTGGATTCAACTCCAAAGAACTTTTACACTCCAAGAAGATGCCCTGGATTCCATTTCTCCACAACATCTGAAACGAACTGTCTTGTTACCATCACTGACACCTGCATCAATATTGCAGTGCTGCTTGTGTTCCTATTAACTGCAGTATCAAAAATGTTTTGATTAAAACACTGCAGATTGGCAGTGGGTTATTTGCATGACATTCCCAGGATCTGGACTTCAAGAGACCTGGGCATTTGTTTAATACTGGCGTGTTTCTAAGATGACATAGATATTGTAAGACAGAAAGAGTGGCTCCTTGCCAGCACCCCGGTACTTACAGCTGTAACATACTGACTGTTGTACTTTGATCTGGGATTCCTCTCAGGGAGGACAGGAGACAGGCACTGTGAGGAGTGTTTGGAATTAGCACTTGAAACACATTCATCCAGAAACGTCTCTGTGGGAAGATGGGCCTCAGAATGGGCAGAAGTACTGAAACCACTCACGCTTTCACCCGAGGTGCACTGGGATGATTCTGAACTCTCTGTGACTACAGACAGGAGAAGGAGGAAAAAAAGAGGGGGGAAGAAAAAGCATCATACACCAGCACAGACTGCATCAGCACACCACAGGAAAATAAACTCCTACTTTGCAAAATCTTACAGCCCCAAACTGAACACAAGCCTCCAAAGATGATCTGGAGGTTAATAACAGGGAGGACAATTATCTTTGACTTGTATTATTTACCTGTTCAACACCACACCCCCGCACACTGATGAAACACTGTTGCTACAATGCATGTACTGCAAAAGCAAAATGTGGAGGGTGATGCTGGTTTTGGAGAGCAGGAACGACACGGTGCCTCCGCTGTGGCACGAGTATCATGTCACCAACTCTGCCCAGGCCTGAGCAACAGCGATGCCTCTGGGCTGCATCAGATGTCATCTTTGTTGCTAATGCTACCTGATATATAGTTAATGGAGCAATGATAAAATCACAGAAATCAGAATTCATTAAAACATAGCTGTGCTCCTCAGCATCTCCAAATGTGTCCCCTGACAGATATATGCAGCAAGCTGAACAACCTTACCACGTGAAAAACATCCTTTCCAGTAAATTGTTGAAATCCACTTACTCATTGAAGGCTGGCTTCCTGTCTCCTGCTCCAGGTCATCTTCCTCAATGCAGCTCCTAATATCGTAAGACCAGTGGTAGGAGGGGAGCCCTAGCAAGCCCGAGTGAGAGGGGCTGGAGCAGACGTGCAGGTTCAGGGAGCCCAGAATAGAGGAGGATGACTGGCTGCCAGAAGAAGACGTGCTGCTACTAGAGATGGTAGAGTGGGGTCTCTTGAATGGCGTGGAGTGGTCAAATGAGGACACTGCTATCGATGCTCGAGATCTTGACTCTGTAAAAACAAGGCATTTTGGCCATTAAGGAAAAAGAGGAGGGGCTGTTATCTTGAAAACAAGATCAGAAGCAACATCGCCAATTACATTTGACCAAGTATTACCTACTGCTCAAACCAATCTTAGTAAAGTGAAGAGAAACTAAATTCTTCTCAGTTCCTGGCTGCTCTTCTGACAAAGGAATAAGAAATGCAGCGATACTGCAGAAAAACGAAGTGTCTGTAGGGCATGGATAACATATCCTACCTGTTCCCTTCATGAGGTAGTCAATTGCTCGATCGCTTATGGCTGCTTCGCTGGGTTTGATATCCATGAAAGGTTTATTGCCTATTCCCATGGACACCATCTCTTGTATGCGGAGTTCTAGAATGGAAATCGTACATATGTGAATATTGGGCAGCTCTCTGAAGATTTACTTGAGAAACAGAGTATCTTGATCTATCAGGCTTTTCCTGAAGGTACTGACAGTTGATTAGAACCTCAAAGCAGAAAAAAAGCTCACTTGCCTTCAAAATAAAATGGAGGAATTTAAAAAATACTTCCAAAATTATAATTTTAATCACCTTTACTGCACACATGCCAATTTCTTTGCATCTGCTTTATTAATAGATCAGAAAACAGTTTCTTTCCACAAAAGCATGGAAATTATACTCCTTCTTCATGCTTATAAAGAAGGCCTGAAGCTAAAACAGCATTTTGTTTCCCATTTTCCTAACAAAAGGGTTTGTGCCTGAGGTGTTGGAAGAGGGAAAAGTGAAGTCTGAAGTTCCATTCTGCCTTCTTTTTTTTCTGTAAGACTGCAGGACAAACAAATTGAGGATGAATAAGCTACGAGGGTTCTTATTTCTAAAAATATGATGGCATTTCATGACTTATCTAAGGTAAAAGAAAACTACCTATCAGGGATCTGGTAGCAACTACAGGGTCAGATTAGCCCAGACACCAACGCAGAGGTCATGACAGAAGCGTGAAGAGGAAGCTGTTGGGCCAGAGGGCTCCTTTTCCCTTTCACAGGGACAAGTGTTAAACCAAGACGATTATCTTGCCTAACCTCTGTCTCAAATTTGGTAAGATTTAAAATCTCTGCCTTTCTGAAGATCATTCTTGGCTTAAGGTATATAAGAGCCATTTCGCCCTGTGAGAGGTCAGTCTGTCTACTGGAACAAGACGTTACGTGCTGAAACATCCTTCTACATTTTGCATTCCTCACCTCGATTCCTTAAAGCCTGTCTCCACAGAATCTTTCCTATGATATCAGTCCACGCGACTTTAATTTCTGCTGAGTTTGCTTGAAGGATGTATGTATCCTGGGATCTTCTTCTCCGTCGGAACCAGATTTCAAACCTCAGACCACTATCTCCAACATTTTCCGTCATTCCAATCTCAGCAGTCTGAAAAGCAATTCAATGACTATGACAAATGGAGCACATCAGCTTCCTTATGTCAATCATTTTCATTGAAAAACCTGCTCATTTCTTGGCAATGAAGCTGTGAGGGCTCCCAGCTGACTCACTTTTGCAAGGGTCAGCAGTTTGTCTGTGTTACATATGATCTCTTCCTAAAGAGTTTGAAACCACAGCAATGTTGCCCCTGAAGGCAGCACGCAGCTTTTAATGGTCAGAAAACTGCAGCCAGTTGGTTCAACTGAGTCTGTAACCCAGGCTGTAGTAGCTGATTCTGCTTTTCCCAGTTGAAGATATATCAGCTGGCATCACACATGCAAAATAAACTCCAGTTCCAGCCCCAAGTCACTATGGCAGTTTCAGCAAGCACATCTAGTTGTGTGTATCTGCAAGAACACTGGCAAACCAGGATCCACAAAGCGTGGGCATGGCTACTTCCTTAAGCCAGGTGACTGCAGATTTGGACTTTGCATATTCCCAAACGCTCCTCACTGATAAGACCCTCAAACAGTTTTTGTGTTTTATGCATTTACAACATCAGATAGGTAGTGCAATATGCATATTTTGATTACTTGGAGCTTCCTCAAACATTGAAAGTACAGGTTCTTTATGTTTTTTTTCATTGAAAAATAGCTGAAAATGATTTATAATGCAATTTACAGTGGGATGCTAATCCCTTTATGCTGTGCTGCTGGAGAAGAACATAGGGTGTTCATGGTAGGCTATTGAGAAAGGAGACACATATGCCCGTTAGACACATTTGTCTAACAGATTTAGTTTACCTTGAATGACTGTTTGTACATATAGATGTCATATCCCCCATCAATCTTCTTTGTCTTGCTAAATAAGATAAGATCTTCAAAGAGAAAGACATGCCTCAAATATTTCTTTCTTCCACAGCAAACAATAAACTCATCCTGACATCGCAGTTGCCCTTGCTCCTTCAAATTGACCTGTTGAGAGGAAACAAAGTTAAGGTAAAGATCAGGTGGTACCGATTTCACCACGTGTGAGGAAGGAGGAGAGAATGTCTGCCTCAGAGACCATGAAAATAAGCCCAGCCACAGGTAAACGTGGAAAAACTCTACAGACACGTTGCTCCAGAGTGAGCCAGCAAAAGTGAATTAATACAGAGCAATGTGAATGTGCTAGAACTGCTTTCAGATCTGATCAGAGCGCTGAGAAGTTCAGGCATCCCTTCATCATGCTCACAGGCAATTCAAGAGCCGCACGGCTCCTCTGCTGCACACATCCTGCAAGCAGAAGCATCTTCGCATTCACTGGCTTCCTTAGCACCACCTTCTTAATCACGGTGCAGAGCACTGAGCACGCTGGGCTTTTGATCCATGAATGAGTCTCGCAGGCCCCAGAGCAGCACAGATCATAGAGGTGGTCCAGCACTCTGGTATTTTCAGTAACATGCTACTTTGGAGTAAAATATGCAGCAGGAAGTCAAGGGAACAGCAAAGGAAGAGTTGAAAAAATGCTTACATCACATCCTTGAATGGCATCCATAGCAAGCAGGTCATTTCCATGGCGTAGCTGGAATTTCACCATCTCCTCAGCAGCCCTCAGGTCACTGAGTTCCTGCTCCTGGGTCTTCTTACACTCCTTGATCATGTCCTTCAGAAGGAGTGCATACTTGCTCATTCTTTGAATGGGCTTCAGCAAATAGGAGGCCAAATCCATCTTATCTCCCAGATTCTGTTGCTTGTTCTGCAGAAGTAACAGAAATTGTAAATACTGCCCAACTATGCTTCCTGAGCATCCTTAAAAATCACTCAGTGACAGTCATACAATTTTCATGAAGGGAGAAAAGGGACAGCAATTACTTTAAAGAACGCATTTCCATGGCTGGTTAGCAAGGCATCTGACTGGGGCTTGTTCTTGCTGTATAAAGCATACATGCCAAATTGTTCCTCCTAAAAAGAAAAAAAGTAGAAAAGATAGTTAATCAATTCCTTTCTATCATCAGATTTTTTTTTCTGGTTAAAAACAAAATTAAAAATTCTCCATAAATATTTTGGGAAGATGCAAAGCAATCAGAGCTCGCCTCAGGTTCCTTAAGTCTGTTATCAACTTTCTCAGAAGTACTGGAGAATTCAATGGAGCGAATACTTCAGAAGAAAAATCTAAACAGGCCCCAAATTAAACTGGATCGACAATAACCACATCATAGCAGCTCATGTACTGCCAACTGAAACATTTACTTTACTTTTCATGAAGAATTCCATGGGGGAAAATTTGGGCTTATTGCAAATCTTCAGCACTAATATTAGATGATTAGAAGAGAGACACGGGGTGTGGAAGGGGCTAGAGATGGTGTGTTTGCCTTTTGATGGCAAACAGTGCAACGAGAGACTCCAGTGTTCAACTTTTTGAGGCCAACACTTCAGTAAGACAGGAGCATCTTTATCCAAAGTACTAAATTCTTGGCTCTATCACTCCTTGTATAGCTGCCAATGGGCAGCGACAGGTATGAGAAGGACGAGCATTTGAGCTCATCCATGTTCCTTTGCATGCCCTGTCCCAGTTCACATATGGCTGCAATTCCTACATGTTTCTGTACTCGTTTAAAATAAGGTTATAATTCTCCTAAGTCACCTTTTGCTCCAAAGCAAACCAAAAATCAAGACTACACAAAAAGGAGGAGTGACGTGATGTTTCAAACAGCAAAATGTTTAATACTTCATTTTACTTTCCCCAAGTACCTGAATCACTTTTCCTTTACTGAAAAATGTTTGAAGCCAAAAGGAAGCTGGACACAGAATCATTTACCACATATCCGAAAACCCAAGGCAAATTGCAAGGCCAGCTTTGTACAAGCTCCAAATTAAATCTGTGTGTGTAAAAACCATACACATACCGTACCTGCCACACAAGCAATACCTTTGCTTATTAAAATTCTATTGCCTTAAGCACACAGTTGCATTTCCCTCCCTTTCGAAGGGGGCAACCTGCAGTGTTACCCACGTGGTGCTGTTTGCCATGGCTTGAGAAATGCAACTCAGTAAAGCAGAGTTGGAAGCCAGACTGGCAGCCTTGGAGGGGCTGTCCTGCCTTGAGGACGACTTACATGTTTGAGGAAGCAGTGGCTGACACACAGCGGGACATCGCGGCAGCGCTCCAGCTCCTTTAGGAAGTACTGGCAGTGGAAATCGTAGAGCTTCTCCAGGTTCCCAAAGATAGTGTTCCTCTTCCCACGTAAGTCCTGAGGTAAGTCAGTTCTTTCCATTTCTGGAAAATAGTTGTTGATGATATATCCTAAGGATCTAACATACTCCCTTTCTGTTGTGATCATCTCGTCCA
The DNA here is from genome assembly GCA_013398315.1 of Nothoprocta pentlandii. NCBI lineage: Eukaryota > Metazoa > Chordata > Aves > Tinamiformes > Tinamidae > Nothoprocta > Nothoprocta pentlandii. The sequence continues at coordinate 2,361,705 of VZSG01000050.1, forward strand.
TTATGTGTTGCACTTTGTTGCTGCAAGACAGAAACAACTGCTTAACACTGACAGGTCATTACAAGGTGCAGTCCATTGGTTGCTGTTTGAGCTTGCACTTTTCATTCATCTCTACCCACTTCTGAGGGAACAAAACCACCCTGGTATCGGCTGCTTAGCCACTTCTGAGATCTTTCGTCTTGGGTTCCTTCTGATTTCAATTACAGCTTTCCCATCTTCCTAAAGGGGGCTGGTTCTCATGACCGAAACAGAAGACTGGAGCTGCTCCCAGGAAAACCAGCCATGAGAAAAGGCAAAGGTGTCTGCACCATGCTGAAGGTACCAGCTGAAGATACTGTGCCATGCCAGACTCCCTTACTGCACGTGCAAAGGTCTCCTGATTTTTTTCATTCTTCCAATCAAATTGGAAACACAGCAACATTTTTGGGTTGATAAACCAACCTGCAGTCGAATACTCATGTTTTTCTTTAAGCAACGCGTCCTCTGGCAGTCTGTGCATTCCCACCCAGAAAGCTGTTCTTAAGGCTAAAGCCAGTGGCCGTTCTCAAGCTTAGATCTGACCTACCGTTTCCAGCAATGCTTGAGCTAAAGAGCATGACGGGGAGAGCGAAGTAGGGGAACAAGCAAAAGGAGAGGCAGGGGGTGGAAATGAGGGTGCCATTTTGGGTGCAGGCAGCAGATATTCTGACAAGACTGGAAGAAACCACATTTCACGGAAAATATGTATTTCCTTTGGAAAATGAAGGAAATACATAAACTCATGTCCAATAAAATTCCTCTAACATCGTGGACTGCATTCACTAAAAATGGAACTATCTGGTCCCTTGTTATAGTCAGTGTTTTTGTAGAGTTCCTTCCTTCTTTTAATAACAACTCCTCACTAACTAAAATATAAAGCAGTTAAAGTCTTTTTGAATAGTTAATAATATAGAAACGTATTTTAAAGATAATAAATAATAAAATTATATTAAATTTTAAAATAAAAACTATTAAAATATGAATTACAACAAAAATTGCTGCTGAGTTATTCTGTCTTTCCCAACTACAGAATATTTACTGATTTTTTTAACACATGGTTGAGGCAAATCTCAGCAAGCAAAGAAATACTCATATTGCTAAGAAGCTTTTGTTCAGATACCATGAGAAGCTACATGATATGTTGTTTTGCCCACTCAGGACCCCGAAATGAGGATGAATTTTACTTCAAGGCGACTCTCCTTTGGTGGAGGTCTCTGTGAATCAAGGAACAATTACTGAATTACTAATTCAGCAGGGATTAGTAGAAATACTTTCTGAAAAAGACAGCAGATTTTTAAGAGCTTTTATTTTTGGTGCCAGATTGTATAGATAAAGGCTCATTTTTGTTTATTAATATTGATTTAATATCAATATTAATAACACTTCTTCAGAAACAGCACTGCTCAATTGCTTAACCTGCCAAGCTACAATATGCCTTAAAGGGGGATATTGTATTGTATATATACTCTTTCTTTTTCCAAGAGTGAAGGGAAGGAGAGAAGGAGGGATTTCAAGTCTACTAGCAGATAAAAACAGCTAGAGGAGTTAGGAGAGAAATTCTGATTGAAGTGGCCAATTTAATTGAACTTCAACCTCTGCTCCAAAGGAGCAAAAATCAGAGCATGTCTATAAAATTTGGAGAGGGCTACAGTTTAAATCCTGAATTCCCTACTGTTTCTACTCAGTCCTTAATTGATTTCTATGAGATTTTCCCTTAGCTTAAAATGAACAAAAGCTTATTAATTATCTCTATTGTCCCCTCAACAAGCGTAACTCAGAAAATTCAAATGACACAAACGCATTTCTTCTAGACCTGAGAGCACTTCCACTTTCTATCACCTCTTTTGATCTTTACTGCGGTGTAACCATTTCTCACCTTCCACTTCTTTTCTTATCCTCTTCTTCCACATGGTGAATCCTTGAGGGGGAGGATAAACTCCGGTTTCTACTTATCAAAGGGCTTCCACTATTGAAGCACTGCAGGTATTTTGTTTCCCTGGTGTTATTACTGGCTACCTCGAGTCCTTTGATATGCACTCCAGTGAAGCCACGGTGCTGAACTTCGCCGTGGCTGCTTTCATGCTGACCAAGCTCAAAGCTCTGCGTTTTCTTCATGATCTTTTTGTGGGGTTGTCTCCTGTGGTGGGCCGGCGGCGAGGCGATGGGCTCAGCGCACGAGGAGGCTGAGCGTGCGCTGCAAACACCGTCCACGTCCTCCGAATTCCAGTTCCTCTTCTCAAGCTCACCTGGAAGGGAAGCAAGCCACTGGAGGGGAGATGCAGGTATTCCCATGGCTGCTTCCATTGGTTGGTTTGAGGTCCCAAAGGCTAAAAAAGACGGTGCTTCTAGTGGCTGAGTCCTGTATACAGGCTTAGCTTTGTCCACCCAAATATTGTCCTTGTTGTTAGAAGAGGGGTACCCAGGGGCCTCCCTTCCAACATCAAATCCATCATTTCTCTTCGGAGTGTGTTCCTTGAGAACTTTGTGAATGCATTCCCTGCTGGAATCTCGGAAGGCTTCAGACAGAAATTCTGCTAAACGATGCCTTGTTTGCTGACATTTTAGCCCCAAAACCTGCCACTGCTTTTGTTCTTGTTTGCCTCCCAGAGCTAAAATCATCTCACTCATTTTTTTAAAGTTCTCTGCAGAAAGTTTTGTACCTTCCTGATAATAGGTTTGCAGGCACTGAATCACAGATGGAGAATATCCGGTCCCCGCGGTTAAACGTGCAAGACACTCATTGCAATGTAACATCCACTCTTGTGCCTGGATTAGAAGAGAAAAGTACAGTTTAAGCTGCAAAATTTTGTATAAATAAAATATTTCCTGTTTAAGGATTTCCTATCACTTAGGAAAAACTCCCGGCACAGACTGTGGGAAAATTTAAGCACTAATTGATTCTCTCCAATCGCATGAAAATATTCCTATGCCTTGGATAAATCACAAAAGGAGAAAAGAATAAACATTTGCCACATTAAGAAAGCACACTAAAGAGGAAAACTATTTTTCATTTATAAAAAGAACTGACCTGTGTTGTATCTAATGTCAGTAGCAGAGATGTGGAGAGAGAACAGAAAGCCAGGAAGAGAATGACATAAGAGGCCATGTGGTCTTTGTGTCTGCTATCTACTGAGCTTATCAACCCCCCAACATGTGCCCCACCATGCTACATACACACTACTTCTGTCTTACAGAAACTAGAAAAGCAGGATTCATTAAAAACAGCAAGATTTTAGGATTTGATTTTAGATTCAGGAATGAAAGGTCAAAACTATGCCTAAAAGATCATATGTGCAATGAGAATATAAGTTCAGATGGAACATGACAAACAGCACAGATGTCTCAAAAACCTGCTCAGGTGCTTGGCAAAGGGAGAGGGGATCCCCAGTGCAATCTCTCAAAGCTTCTCTAATTCAACATTTACTGGCTGAAAAATGGTTAAGCTGAAAATTATGCACTATTCTTAATACAAATCCAGCTTATTTTACAGTTGATTCCTCAGGGATCTACAGCAGGAACTCCAGATTACCTGGTCTTTGCTGCTGCGTGACAGCTTCTAAATGCCCTGTTTACTTGCCCAAAATTCTTCCTCTAGTTCTAATCTTTCAGGGGCCTGTATTGACTGCCAAGTAACAACGTGTCTGTTGACATTGCCTGATCACTGTTATAAAAGATAAGGTCCACCTTAAGGCACAGATGCAAAAATATTTCTATTACCATCTCATAAAACTCATACAAATTGACCAGCTTTGTCAGCTCAGTCTTCCTCTTCTCCGTCTGAATGAAAATGTTATTCAGATATTTCTTGAAGTTCTGAACTTTCTCTTCCATGTTTAGTGGATGATTTCCTTGCACCAGCTGCAGTCCTTTCTCATAATAGTGCTGTTGAAGGAGGAAGAGAAAAAGTGATAAGCTATGTAATATACTATTTCATTTACTTTATTTGTTATTATTCATTTATTTCATTATTATTTTGTTAACTGTTTATCACATTAACAAATCTTACTGTGTCAGCTGTAATGCACATGAAAACTTAAAGACACAGCATCAGTTTTGCTGAACATTTGGATTTTGCACTTTTATGCAGTTTCTATGCAGTGTTTTGCTTTTTTCATTTTGGATTTGGGAAGGTGTAGAAGGAAAGTAAATATCTTAATGGAACAGAACAAAGATTACAGAAAATTGAAATGAGTCTTTACAAACAGCAGGGAAAGCTGCAGTAGTAATTCATCCCTAAAATAACAGCCGCTTAAATGCATTTTCTAATTAACACACCTATTCTCTTGCAAGTACCAGTTGGACTTGATCTTGAAGATCTTTTTCAACCAACCACAATGATTCTGTGATTCCATCCTCTTTATCTCAAGTGAGAATTTCAATCAGTAAATTTTTCAGTAAGCACCTAAGTCTCTCTGTGTAGCTTTGCCTCCCTTCCTATGTAACGACATTTTCATGCCACGCAGCTTTTGCTGAATGTGACTTGGTACCTGGCGCAATGATCAGTCTTTGCAAATCTGAGAATCTACACGTTTCAGGTATGGGCACAGCCTTGCCTCTATCTTACTTTCCCTTCACATACAAGTATTCTCCTGTATTTTGTTTTGTTTGAGACAAACGTGGGCTTCCCAGGGCTCTGCAGAAGGTTATGCCATACAAAGGACTTCAGTGAGGAGCCTCTGAGCTAGCCCTAAGACTGAGGCACAGTAGAGCATGAACTAAGCATGCTAAAAATTGGGAATTTCTCAGCTCAGGTGCAATGCATGTTACACAAATCACTGCAAAAATGTGTTGCTAAGTGAGTTTTATCAGGAGAGCTGCAATCACATAGGTACACCTCGACCAAAAGCTCTTGGAGAGGTCACAGTCACTATCTGAGGGGGACTGACAGGAGCCCCTTCTGCAGATCTTCTCACAGGGCTGTCCTCAGTTGAACCACCTGTGCTGGCAACCTTTGCCTGTACTGGAGACACTGGGTACATGACGACATCTGATTGGTCAAGTTTGGATACATCCCCTGTGAAAAAAACCCTTTTTGATACAATCCCTTGCGCTTTGTCCACCTCCTTCCAAGCTCTACAATCGGTGCAATACAAGATATGAACTAGAGTCTTTTTCCCAGAAACAAGGCATAAGGTTATATCAATTCACTTACGGTTGTACATCACCTCACAAATTATGCAAGATTATACAGATACACTGTAGCATGTGTGCTACAGTGGAAATATTGCTTTTGGGGTGGGAACTTGTATCTTTTCTTGCTGCTGCAGCCAAGCTCTGTGCTGTACCAGTTCAGTCTGCACTTTACGTAGAGGTGCTCTGACCAAATCTCCATTACCCAGTATAGACTGGGAAATGCCTGGAATGCTGCCAGTAAGAGTTAGCATTTTTCCACCTATTAGGCAACTAAGCATGCTTCTGTCTTCACTTCAAGACTAAATACTACAATAATCCATTTTATTCATCAGTGAAAACTCCAAGGAAGTGATCTGTATTAGCATGTACCTACCTTTGTCTTGTCCAGGAAATCTTGGAAATCTTCTTGCAGCTTCCTCACCTTTTCCAGTGAAAATCCCTCTTGATCTAAACAGCCAAGGTATTGCTCTCGCTCATTTTCAAACCACTGTTGTATCTGCACAAAAATACCAAACAAACCTGTTTTTCCCAATCAGTTAATCAGACGTTCTCCATACATAAATACAGTGTGCAGAAATAAGTTCAAATACTTCATATACATCTTCCTTAAGAAATTCTACTTGCTTATATTACAGCTCAATTTGGCCTGCTTGAAATTCTAATGACTGTAATTTATTTTGCACTCAAGAACTGCTAGTGTTAATAGCACTATTCATGCATTATCCATGCATGCTTTGAGCGCACCAATACGTGATCAATGATATACATCATGTTATATAAATCCAGCTCTATAAATAAATAGACACTTAGAACTGCAACTTGTTTAACCTGATTCTCAAAGATTAGTACTGACCTGATCACAGCCTTCTTCAAATTTTCTTGTTTCTGCAAGATTCTCCAACTGCTGCAGGCATTTATTAGATAAGAGCACCAGCCTATGGACTTCCTCATCCACTTGATTATAAAGTCTTGTTGCAATCTCTATGGCATCCCTATTAGATGGGGAGGAAAGATCAACAGAATGTTTCTGACAAAGCCAATATCAGAAGAAATGAGTCTTCCAGAAGGCATTAATGCCCTAGTTGGCTGAAGAACGTTGAATGATGAAGAATGATGAAGACTCAACTCTTTTTTTTTAACTGAACTTGTCAAATGCAAATGTACCTTACTGAAAACCACACAAACATGCAAACATGATGGTTCCACTTTTCAAATTGAAAACATCCAGAATATTAAATGTGTCTCCTCCAGGCTAAGACGACTTTGTGAGCTGTTGAATATATAAAGTTGCCTCCACTTGACAATGATTGCATCAGCCTGGAAATCAATTCAAACTCTGCTCTAACAATACTTCAAATACTTAAAACTTACAGTATTTGCTGAATTAGAACTTTACTACTACTTCTTTATGTAAAGTATGAGATACAGCTGAATCCTGGAGGAGCTTAGAGCTTGTTCAAAAAATAAAGCTGACACAGCTATGCAGTAGAGGAACTGTCAAAAATACAACCTTATATTTGAAAAGTAGTAAACAACTGTTTTCACTTCTGTAACTATAATTCTCTATCACTGTAAGGGTGGCTGAGCACTGGAACAGATTGCCCAGGGGTTGTGCAGATATTGAAAATTTGACTAGACTGTTCAACCTCCTCTTGCTGACCATGCTTGAGCAGGGTGAGTGTTTGACCAGAGAGTCTCCAGAGGCAACTCCCAAGCTCCTCTATGCACTAACTCCATGATTCATGGTCAGCACCTTCTGAAGAGTCTCTACTTACCGATAGTCTTCTGTGTGGCAGGTCTCCTTTCTAAGTCTTGCAAGGACTGTTCCACCTTCTAGCCTCAGTGTTACTAACAACGTATCTTCCAAAACAAGTTTCATCATTGTCTTGTGTTTACTGATTAAATCACATACATCCTATGCAGAAGAAAAATAATGTGCCATGAGAAGATGAGGCTTTGAACATTATCTAGCTCACACATATTAAAAAAAAAAAAAACCACACACCAGCATTTATTTTGCTTTGTGCTTCTTCCACTTGCACTACCTTATCATTTTTGTCCAAACACTTCTGACCAAGCATATATAAACCACACTAATCCAGGCAGAGCTGTGCTTACACTCAGCTCTGGCCAAAGTTCTCCTGACCACACATGCTCATGCGGAATGGCTCTATTAGAGAGATGTTCTGACATGATAAAGAGCATTAGTGAGTGACCTCTGGTCCAGTGACTGCAGTGCAAAACAACACTCAGTAACACTGAGATTCAGACAAGTACGATCACGTTTGACTGTCCAAGGTAAAACAGTAAGATTCCTCTTAAGAGCTAACAGTTCTGTTTGCAGCATTGCAGTTTCAGTCAAAATTCAGCATTTAGTCAAAAATCTAGTAAAAGCAGCAAGCTTCCTTGCTGACAATGGAGACGTTTGCACTTGTCCCTTCCACCAGGACTCACCTGGGCAGTGTTGAGGGTTCTGTTGGCTGTCAGGGAGCCCACCGCGTCCTGCAGAAAGCCAGTGGCCTCCCTGCAGTCGGTAATAAAGGGTTCCAGTTTCTGCATTGACAAAACAAGACAAGAGGCACAACTTCAGAAAGAGTCGAAAGCAATTGCTTTGATGTCCGGAATTTAAAAACACAATGAACAGTCAAAATTCTTTTTGTGGTCAATTTTTGGTTCTTTTACTGGTTTGAAACCAGTGTAATTAAATTGATCCGCTTAGTGTTACATCAACATAGGCCACACTGGATATGAAGAAGAAACAACTTAAAGAGTTTTGGTGCAACTTCACATACTTTTATGGTAAGCCTTGCTTTTGAAATCAGACTTTTAACCAGCACGCAGGACAGTTCCACTAATCTCTGCAGAAAAGGACACACGGAGAGAACTGCAGGTCAGACCCACGGGTAGGATAAATTCCGCTAGGTAGGAATCTCATGCTAATTATTCAGATGTGAGTTAGACCAAACATCAGGCGTGTCTAGTTAAACAGAATCTCTTACGACTAAAAAATAAATGTTTTGGGAAGTAATACATTATGAATCTCTCTTCCAACAAGGAAATCATTGCACACTACGCAATACAAAGTTATTGTCCCACACTGAAACAACTAGCACTCAATATCATCAGGGATTGAATAGAGCACAGGACCAAAGAAAGGAGAAAAAGGGAAAACTATCAGTCTGAGCAGAAGTTAGTAACTGCAAACAAACTTTTATTTATTTATTTTTAATGAGCAACAACAACTATTAAATTCAATGAAAAAAATGAAAAAGAGAGACTATATAGCAAGGACTCCAAAGCAGATCCTACCCTTCGGAAACATATCCAGTCATTGTGGTTATATTGAAATGTTCCATCAAATTCTGCTGTCAACTGCGTGTAGTCAATAAGCTTATTCAGGGCCTTCAGGGATGTCAGAATTTCATACTTCTCAGGGGAAAAAATTAATAAATATATTAATAAAAAAAGCTTTACAAAACTTATGAACTGTAAGACAAAGACATTTAATTTCCCTCCCCCAGAATCTATGATCTCTTAAGAGACCCAGTTACCCAGTAACTGGGTAAACCACTACACACGTGTTACACGTGTGTGTGTGTGGGGGGGTGCGGGGTCTCCAAGTCTCCCTTCTGTATGGGCTGTTTTCCATCGCTGTGAAAGGAAGGGCACTGAGCACTGCTGATTTACAGAAGCCAGGAAGCTGGTCCCAAGAGATGTACCTCATTTGAAGAGTTACATTTTGCTTTTTGCAGTATTTGGAATATATTCAGAAGTAGGGAAAAAAATGGGTGTATATACACACACACACAAAAACATATATATACGTATATACATATATATACACATGTATGTATATATATACACACACACACACACACACACACACTTTTTTCCCTACCTCTGAATATATTCCAAATACTACAAAATGATATATGTTTATATATATGCTATACATGTTTATGATATATAAACAATTTATATAAATTTATATATTTTTATATATATACACATATATATCTCAAATGGCCAATCTTGAGGAGCTGTCTAAGCCCAGGGCAATGATAAGGAATATCAATAAAGATCCTTTTCTTTGGTATAACGATATTTCTCCCAAGAAAAGGAGATTTTTACATTATACATCAGATTAAAAAAAATCCAGAAGCACAAACTACTTTTCTGATTGATACTAACTTAAATAACTGCATCCGTGCTCTAAAATCCATCATTTTTATTTTAAACATCTATGCTAATTTGGCACTAAATCATTCACTGCTAACTGTGGTACCACAGATACCAATACACAAATACTGTGTTATTGAGAGGACTGTTTTCAGAACAACTGTTCCAACAGTCCATGGAACTAAGTAGTAGGCACTGAGACACAGAGAAAATTACCCTTAAAATTCAACCCAGAAGACTCACCTTTACTAAACAACACACTCAAAGAATTTTGCAGTCACTTTTATTAGAAGAATATTTCATATGAAATTTATACTTACACATACCTTTTGACAGCTCTAAGCAATGTCTTAACTTACCTGAACTGGTATGTCCCGGTCAGGCCTAAAAGAACATTCCTTATCAGTCAATAAAAGAACACTGTGAATTGAATGAGGAATTGCATTCTGCAAAGGAATACAAATGCAGTTACAGAAATGTTGTTTCTGCAAAACTCATAATCCCTTTCCTTTTCTAACACTCTACAGAAAGAAGCTTCTCTGATTAGTTGTTCCTCAAAATCCAACCACGAAGTCAACACGGTTCTCTTGAAGCATCTTGAACTCTTCATTCCACCACTCCGTCACTACTAAGATCTGGGACAATTCCACAATGCTAGCAGGATTCCTACTAAAATTACTGCTAATTTATAGAAATTAAAATATGTTTTACCACACTATTTGTTCTAAAGCAAAATGTTATTTATTTGCTCAACCTTTTATTCATTTATGCCTTTCTCCTAAATCAAGGTAATGGCTATGATAAAGAACTGCATTCCATCAGGGATAAAGGACACAGGGGCTTCAGTTTTCAGCACATTCTGTCTTTGAAATGTGTTTCAATCCAAGCAGCAAGCTAAAATTTAAAGAAGATGAAACCAACAGCACGTGAATCAGTAGAACTATCCTCCCAGGATGCTGATCCAGTCCATGAACACTTCATATGCAATGTTTACGAAACACAGACTTAAGCGTGATGTATAGATTCAAATTTCACTTAATTTGTTTGGAGAAAAATAATAATCTCTCGTAATTTTAGTTGTTTTTAACCTTATTATATTATGATTATTTATTCTTTACTATATTATTTATTTTAATCTTATTTTCAAAACCATTTCTGCTTTAACTTTTTCCACCTCATCCTTGTGAGCCCTTACTCTGCAGAACAGCCACCGGGGGAAGAGAGCTCCTATTCCCAACACATTGCAATATGTATCACAGCATGTTTTAAAACTAACACTCCTAGCACTTCATTCTGCACTTAGGCAGGATGCCTCCCTCGTGCACTACTCACCTGCATTGCTGTTAATGCTTTGAAAAGAGAAGAATGAGGCTGGCACTTCCGTGCATCCACCAGCAAAACGATTCCCAAATCACGGACCTCCTTCCTAGCAACAGAAAGACATGTGTGTTTTTAAAGCCATCTTCTTTTAGGGAGCAAATTCTATGCTGAAGGCTTCTAGGCCTTTACCAGAGCAAACGGACTGAGGATGCGTTCACTTTCAACACACGGTTTAATCTTAAGATACACTTCAGGTTTTGTTTAGAGAGAGAGTCTTTAGAGAGAGTCTTTGCTTAAAATAAGGAAAACAAAGCCAAATAGTAAGAAGTCTTAGTACAGAACACGTGAAGAGGTACCACACTCTTTCTGTTCTCTTAGAGTGTATCTGTGGATCTCACCATCTTTCTTACTTTTCCTAGTCAAAATGACATTTATCTTGTTTTCCCAATACTTGGCATTCTTATTTTCCCATAATTTGCCACTTCAATTATGATTGTAAAATGGACAAAAAAAAATTATATCAACCTTCAGGTTTGCAAAATTTAGGCCAGCATCTATATATTACAAGAGACAAGTGAACTCGGTGAGAAAACTCAGTATGTCAGTGTGAGGAAAATCAAAGCATATGAGCTGCTAGGCTATCCATATGGACTCTGCATTATATATTTTTAGAGAGGAAAAGACAGCTGGGGAAGGAATAAAACACAACACCATTATTCTTAACAAAACCAATAAAAATGTCTGCATGTCAACTGCAGACCTGTTATAAGACAGACTACCTAAGTTATTAAGGACGTTATACTGCAGAAAAACCTGTGGAATTGGCAAACTCACAGTTATCTTCTACAAATAGTGAGACACCATTAACAGGCTTCCTGAGAAACTACTTTACCATGTATATTTATCTCACAGAAGGGTTAAGGTTGGAAGGGACCTCTAGAGGTCATCTAGTCCAAATCTCCTGCTCAAAGAGGTCTCCTGGAAAAAATAACCAGTGCTAAACCTGAAGGATGAAATATGAAAGACAAACACATAAACCCAATTTCATGTGCACAAATCCAATCAGTTGCAGTTACAGAAGGATTCCATGAGGTCTTACTTCACAGTTCCACATCGAGCTAACACTTAAAGGATGCAGAGCTCAAATTATTCTTTTATGCTTCCTGTTGCTCAGAAAGCAATGAATGAAAACAGAACTAAAATTGAAAATAACCCTGTTATTAGACTAAGGGCTTTAGCCCAAGTTATAATACTAAGTCTTTAGGTGCAAGTGGACACACACATGGCATTTGAGCCAAATTTGCACTGCCCACTCTGGCAGAGAACTCATTTGCTTGCAGCACCCTAATGAGCCTCTCCAACGGGCAGCTGTACATGCACTGCCTCTAAGGACAGTGCCAGAGGTGTGGGGTTACCTGGACAAAAACTCAGTGCATGAGGAGAGCCGCCTGCACTTCAGCTGCACACGTACTTGACAGTACGAGTGGAAGCTACTCGTAAACCAGAGGCATAGAGGAGCATGGTAGACACAACAAGCTTTCAATTATTATTAAAAAAAAAGCATTATTTAAAAGCAGTAAGCAACAGAATAGTACATTTACAAAGCAGTAAACAGCTATCCAACCACAACGTGATTATTTAATCACATAAATCAAGCACTAAACATTACAGCTAACAGGAAAACAAGCTGTGAGATTGAGACCTCTCGAGCTCTTGTTCCTGCCAGTACGGGATGCTCACAAAAATATGTTAGTGCTGCCTTGGATGAGGAAGCACTTAAGACTTTTCCATAATAGCAGGGTCTCCACAGCCCTAATATCTGTGTTAGCTTAAAAAATAAAGTCAAAGCCCAGCGGGTTGGCTCCCTTCGTACCTGGGGATGCTGTACAGATACATCAGAAGACGAGCAATTGCTGCACTCGTGCAATGCTCTTTCAGCCAGATGGCGTGTCTTGTGCAGACCTGTATCACCGCCCGGCCGCCCCTGTCTCTGCTTCCTGGACAGGGACACAAAGGGAAAGGGAGGAGAGACAAGGCAAAGGGAAGGTTGGCAAAAAGTTTAGCTAGGAATGGGAGATTTGCAGGGAAGGTTTTGCACGTGCGTGTCTGAAAACTAGCAAAGCTCTCTTAAAAACACTCAAGAGTGTTTCTGCTTATGTGATTTTTTAAGAGGGTTGTGGTCGAAAGTTGAGATAATCATCCTCATGTGATCAAAGCAAAGCCTGCAAAGCTTTGCTGTTCCTCCAGTTAACTCTTGCAAATGAAACACTCTTGTAAAAGGGGCTGGCTCTACTCAGCAGAACTGTACTTCTATATCAGTCGGCAACTTGCCCTTCATTTATCTTTGGTATTGCCAAACATACACATTTATGAAAAAACCACACATTTATGCTTTGGGCACGTTTCCCCTGTCACTGGGTAGGGTGCCAGTCGCACAGCACGTACCGCACAGGGAAAGGACTCCAGCCTGCAGCAGCTCCTGGTCCATGTCGAGCAGCTGCTGGGGCAGCCTGTGGCCAAGGCTGCCCGCGTTGGCAGCGAGCAGGTCGTGGTCACGGGGCGCCAGAACAGGGGAGGCATCTGTGGCTGCGTCACCCTCTCCCCCCTGGAAGCCGGGTTTGGTAGGGGTTGCTGTCGAGTGCTGATAAAGGCCTGGACAAATGGGAGAAGTGGTTATTATTTGTTTTTTTCCCCTTAAGTTTTTTCCCCTTAAGGCTGCTCTCCGATAATGATAGATACGTAGAATACGTCCAGATGCAAAGAAAGAAAGACATCTGCAGGTTATAATCTTGTCTTAAAAGAGTCCAGGCAGCAAGTTGAGCACTTGAAAGTTTGGGATTGAAGTATCAAGAGGAATCTTCATTTGATCTTCCTGTGATCTTCCTTCTGCAGTTCCACATACACTCTAACCATGACTAGGCATCTGTTGGTGCTCCATGTCCACCTCCGAGGCCTCCACTGCACAGGGCTGGCAAGCACAACTTACACAATGGCACTGCATGGAGAAGAGAGCAGTTTTGGGGGTATTCAGCAAACTGGCAGGTGGGATCCCATGGGAAACAGCTGTGAAGGAGCTGACTGAAGCTGGCAAGTCTTTCAAGACAACATCCTCAAAGGGCAAGGTCCAACCACACTGAGGCAAAAAGTAAATGCAACAGGAGACCAGTTTGCCCAGGCAGGCAGCTCGGGCAAGAGGCTCCAGTGCAGAAAGATGGAGGTGCAAACGGCTCCAAAAGGAGTGGAGGTGAAAGCCAGGACAAGCTACAACAGAGGAATTTAGATACACTGCCCTGGCAATTAGGGATGGTGTCAGCAAACCCAAAGCCCAGAGTTGCGACTTAAAGGCCATATGAAGGGCAATAAAAGTTCCTACTGCTCCCTCAGTAATAAAAGACAGAGCAAGAAAAATGTAGGACCACTGCTGAATGGGGCAGGAGGAGAAGTGACAGCAAACACACGTGAGGCTGAACTATTCAGTGCCTTCTTTGCCCGAGTCTTGGTCAAGTTAGTCTACAGCAGCAGACAAGGAGCAGGTCAGAATCACAGAGCATTTGAGGCAGAGAGCTCTGGAGGTGAAGTCCCCTATCCAACGCACCCTGATCTAGCAGGGTCCCCGAGGGCCTGCTGCACAGGACCCTGCCCAGGTGGCTTTTGAGCCTCTCCCAGGATGGTGACTAGACAACCTCTTTGAGAAACCTGTGCCAGTGCTCTGCAACAACCCTCCCCACAGGAAAGCAGCTTTTCCTTATGCTCAGGGAGAACTTCCTGGATTCCAGTTTGTATCTGTTGCCTCTTGTCCTACCACTGGGAAGAGTTCGGCCCCATCCTTTTTACATCCTCCCTTCAGATAATTACAGATACATAATTATTAGTTTTGGATCATCTGACAACTTGCTGAGGGTGCTGTCCCTTCATTCAGGGCATTGATGAGCAAGTTGAATGAGGCTGGTCCTCAGATTGACCCCTGGGAGACCCTGATGGTTCCTGGCCTCCAACTAGACCTTGCACCGTGCACACATTTCACCTGCACCTTCCGGACCTACCTAGGGGCATGTGATGGGAGACAGTGTCAAAAGCTTTCCTGAACCAAGGCAGATGACATCCATTGCTCTCCCCTCCTCTCATCTCACCATGCAAAGCTGCTGGGTGGGTTAGGCATCATTTCTTCCTGCTGACTGCGACTGCTCGTCCTTCATGCACTTGGAACTGGCATTCGGAAGGAGCTGCTCCACCACCTTTCCAGGGATGGAGGTGAGGCTGACCGGCCTGTGATTCCCTGGGTCCTCTTTCTTGCCCTTTTTGAAAATCGGGAGTTGCTTTCGCCTCCTGCCAGTTCCTATGCATCAGGCCCAATCACCACGATCTTTCCAAGCCGATCAAGAGTGACCTTGCAATGACACCAGCGGGTGAATCCCATCAGGGCACGTGGGCTCGTGTTTATCCAGGCTGCTTAAGCAGTCCCTAACTCAGCCCTCCTCCACTGAGGGAAACTCCTCCTCTCTCCAGATTTTCCTTCCAATCCGCAGAGCCTGCAGTTCCCCTTTCTGTTTGTGGATCACAGCCTGGGAGAGGTGCACACAGGCTGGCAAGATCTGCTAAGAAAAGCTATTGCACAAATGTGACAGCATTGGTCTAAAGCCATGAATAACAAGGCTGAGGATAAGAGCACCCCCACAGAACACACGGGAGTCACTTGTTCCTGCTTTAAACATGCAGTCCAGGAAGACACATTCAAGGTTTGTCACAAACATATCAATTACATCCTGCACCCGCAACACCCATGACGCTCAAAACGTGTTGAAAACAAACACACATCCAAAAAAAATGTCACAGGTCCAAAAAGGAACTGCAGGGGATAAACAAGGATGAGACATTAGAATTTGTCCAGGTTATTTTTCCACAGGCAATATAAATCTTTTCTGCCTGTCATCTGCAGCAGCCTGGCACACAGCCACAGCCATTAGATTGCCCTGTTTGAACACGAATCCCAGGACTCCCCGAGGTGCAGGGCACACTGAGACCTTAACTGAACCATGAGCTCCCAGTTTGCAGCTGCCTGGAGCACGGGCAAAGAAAGAGGCCATCTCTCCAACTGTGTCCATATATACTTACCAAGATTTTCAGGTAATCCTCCCAACAGCTGTATTTTTTTTTTTAAATTCCAAAAGAGAATATACAAAACATCTTGAAAAGCACTTATGTAAAAATATTTAACACAGAATGTTACTTTGACACTGAATATTCTGTCAGAGTAACACCGACAGAACTGATAAAAAAAATGTCAATTACTGCAAAGCAAGCAAATGTTTAAGTTTAGATCCAGAAAAGGAAACTTTCTAGATGTAAAGGCTAATTATTCTGCTAAAACCATATGAGAATGTTACAAAAAAAGGAATGCTATCTAAAGGACTTTTTTTTTTTTTTTACCTTCATCCCCTTTGTTGTGCTTATGGCTTCTCACAGGAGTGGAAAACGACCCAGAATCCAATTTTCCTGGCCTCAAAACACATCCATTTAACAACTTTTTGGGGTTTCCATCGGGCACAGCGTGCAGGACCTT
The DNA here is from genome assembly GCA_013398315.1 of Nothoprocta pentlandii. NCBI lineage: Eukaryota > Metazoa > Chordata > Aves > Tinamiformes > Tinamidae > Nothoprocta > Nothoprocta pentlandii. Next base: position 2,377,915 of record VZSG01000050.1, read on the forward strand.
GTCAGGTCTCTGATCTGACAGACGTGGACTTCTGTGCGCCCTGTCCAGGGAGCGCGCGAGTCTCGGCCCTGCCTTGCACTCCGCTGCAGACGGAGTTTCAGGAGGTGCAAACACTTTCTTAAAAGCCAGGGGAGAATCAGCAAGGCTTAGGCCTTTCTTCAGGTCATCCTTTGGAAGGAGCCTACCAAATAGGAAGTTCCCCTTCTCCGCCTGACCCTCACAAGCTCTGCCTTCGTTCGCAGCACACGGGTCGGCTCCGTGCTCTGAAGCCTCCTCTTCCACGACGGACTCCTTGGAGCTGAAGCTGACATTCATGGGATTCTGCAGCGCCTCGATGTACGACTTCCTGAGCAAGCGCCTCGCCTCGAGGCGCGCCGAGTCCCTGCGCGGCGGCCCTGCCGGGCACGGCCCGCTCAAATCCCCGTCCAAAGGGAGGCTGTGCACGAGGCTCTCTTTTTCCAGTTCCACCACGGATGACAATATGTCACCTTCTAAAATCGCCAGGTCCTTTCCCGGCCCAGCAGCTCTGTCCTTGGCGAGGGGCCAGGCCTCTGGGCTCACACGGCCATCGACAGGGTCGGCCTTGACGGCGCCTTCGGGAGCCCTCGCGCTCCCGAGTGCCAGGCTGCTCCCCGGGGCCGGAGCTGGGGCTGGCACGGAGCTCTCGAGGCCACCGGGCTGCTTTGGGATGGGGGCTTCTCTCACGGTGGAGGCTGTTTCGTTGGAAGCGGAGCTGTCGCACGAGCTGCTGCTCTCCATGGTGTGGGTCAGGGCATCGGCGGGATCGCTGCGGAGCCGGTCGCAGGGATTCCCCGCGTAATTGCACAGGATGGTTCCGGTCGTGGGAACAAAGATGGGGTTAATGATGTTCTTCCACGGGGTCCTATACACGGCTGAGCCCGTTGTCAGCAAGCAGCTCCTCAAGGGAAAATTCTCTCTTTCTCCATTGAGCTTTTCCAGAAACGTCGCCGTAAAAACGCAGCCATACATTGCTTCAGGTACGGTGACTTCCTCCATTCCTTGCCCACCCCTGGAGAGGCATTTTAAAACCAGCCTGGCCTGCTGCTTCCCCGCAGGGGCTACCTGCAGGTAGAAGTCCCCCGGTTTCAAGCGGACGCGGTGCAGAGACGCCAGCTGTATCACCACTTTCTCATGGATGCACAGGGGCCAGCCTTCATGGTAGAAGATGAGGCCAGTGTACTTGGCCTGTCGGGAGAAAGCAGAGGAAAAACCTCAGAAGAAAAACCTGGCTTTTAATGAGACCATCGTGTTCTTTCCGAAAAGCAAGCGGGATTCAACCATGGTTCAGTTGCCCATTTGCCTGCAATATCCCCAGGGTTTTGCACCTTACAGCATGGCAGGAGGGAGTCCAGTCAAGATTATGTCCAACACGAACATAAAATAGCTCTGTGGAAATAAAAGAGCCCCCTCTGACCCACCATCTCTCTCATTTCCTGAAGGGGAAACTGTTCCTTTAACTAAATCTTTAGCCTAGCTTTCCAGTTGCTGGGTAGAAAGGGGTTTACCATAATTTTATATTACTAGGTATTATATTTTAATGAGCCACATTAAACTTTCCAAAGCAATATTAGAAGTCAAAACCAGAAAAGGAAAAAAAAAAAAAAAAGTGATGCTAAAAAATTGTGTTTCCAAGGTTTGAACCTCCTAATATTTCTGTGCACCTTGGAAAGCAAAGCAAAGAAGCCATCCTGTATTCATATTATTTTAGGAGCTGGAATTTTGCAAGGCAGTATCATAAACACCAAAACTAAACAAACAACCCCACAGGTTTGTCAGTAGTGACACTGTCCAACCACATCCCTTTGTGGCTGTGTGCCAGGAAAAGCAGACAAGTGTCAGTGAAGCTGCAAAGACCAAGTCCAACCTTATCTGAAGAATATTTTTTTCCCAGGACTGTCTACCTTAAGATCAAGAAGAGAGCTTAAGAAGTCTATATATATATATATACACACACACACACACACACACATATATATGTATATATATTTATACATGTATTTATATATATATGGGGAGTCGGGAGCTCGTAGGGCATCAGGCCTTGACATACGGCGTTCGAAGCGGATGCGTGAACACGACGGAGGAGAAATGCCCCCAAAACAGCCTCATTTTTCCAGGAACAAAGAAAATGTTGATGGAGAAGGGAATTTCAAAGTCCTACAGTGAAACGTAAGAGCAGAGCTTGAAAAGTTCACCTGTCAGACCACTTATGTGTCTCATACAGACCCCAAAGTTTATGTAAGGCTTAGATTTATAGCAAGTTTAGGTTACTGCCTTTTATTAGCTGTTCTGTTGATTCTGCTACAGGGAACACTTAACAATCTCTTTAAAAAGGCTAAGCCTTGCTCCAGAAAAACTTTCTTGTTCCTGTTTCCTCTTTAAAAATCTTTTAAACAAATTAGCAAACTTAAAGCAAACTTCTGGTTAGAAGAAAGACATTTTCAACACAGGTTTTAATAACACCAATTTTGGGGCTTCTTTCCAAATACGCTGACTTTGCAGTGCACTGAATCACAGGGCATAAAATAAAACATTACGGCTACAACTGAGGCTAGTTCTATAGAACAGTCCTACACGGCGCTTTTTTCACTATTCCCGGAGAGAAAAAAAATAAAGGAATGGCTTGATAAAGTGCTTTTATTAAACAGGAATCAGCTGCTTAATAGTCTAAGCACACTCCTCAATTAAATTCTCATTTGGAAAGGAACCTTACGACACACAAATAGAAACATATATGCAGCAAAGCCAAAAATACACTAAAACTTACTAGGATCTCTGAGGATGTGTTGCCAGCTGCTCGCTGCAATCTTGCAATCTACTATTTGTCTCTTACGATCCATGTGAGAAACACACGCAAATACAAACGCTTCCCATCAGAGAGTAGCTAAACTTCAGTGAGAAAGCCTGACGGATGTAAAGATGCTTAGGTTTAAAACTTTCCTCGGCAACTGTTTTTGGATTGCCACTCAAGAGGATCTTAAAGGGAACAAAATAGATAAGGGCTCAACCTGCTCTTCACAGATATTACATCTAGAGACAGAAATACTTTTCTTCCAGCTAGTTATAGTGAACAGATTATTGACACCAATGTTTTTACACCAGCAATTTTGGGAGGTGAGATTCACTTTTACAGCAAAATGCCAAGATACCATGGGGAGGATAAGGGAGGAGGAGAAAACTTGAGGCCAGTTGTGAGGAAGGAGGCATTGAATGGTTGCAAGACCTGTCATTAAGGCAACACGTAACTGCTGGAGAGCTCCTTGCAATGAAGCCTCCCATTCTGCAGCTGCAGCTAAGGAGTCAGCAAACCCCTTAACGCTGAAAGCCCAAGGGATTCTGGAAGCTGGACAACCAAGCGCTGGATCATGAACCCTTCTCCCCTTGTCAACTGCAGCCTGAATACTGTAAATCTCCAGGGCATTTCTTGAACAGCCCTGCCTCTGAGACGTTTCCAGTTCATGCAGTATAGATACAGACACATTTCTCACAAGTGAAAGGGAAGAAAAACAGAAAAGCCAGGGAAATGTAAAGCTTTACCTGCAAAGTCGCTTTTGTCCCCGCTCATTCTCCAGGACCACATCTCCAGTTAAGACCTGACCCTGCAAAACTGTTAGTCCCACGGGCCCTTTCCTTATTCCCCATGGGAAGAGCCATGCACCTGAGCGGGAAGTAGGACTAGGAACCACAACTGCACGGTGCATTTGCACGGATTCAGTTTCCAGCTGTTCTAGATAATCAGCACAAAGGCAGTAACTGCAAACACAGCTCTCCCTTGCAGACTGGAGTGGATGTTCAAGAATTGCTTCCAAATGCCTATTGGCAACTAGGTCTTCAATATGTTTGTCCTACATTTTTGGGGGGACAAATGGCTTCATTACAATGTTGCCAGTATTTTTCTCCAGTTGACTTGTAAGTTATTCCTCATTTTTGTTACTGTGTTTCCGCTTGGTCTTAGGTTGATCTAATCGCAGACAGAGGAAGGAAAGAGAAACTCGCCTAGGTTTTATGGAAGAGGCTGGGGGAATGAGAGCTTTCAACTACTGATAAGGTGGGAAGTTCTGGAAGGGACTGATGAATCCAGGCACGAGGTTTTGGCAGCTGTTAGGTGAATTCCAGCAGACATTTGTTCCCTACATCCCAAGCACAGGCGTGCGCAAGCTCAGCATCCTCTTGGGAGATGCGGTTTTCAGAGGCTGCCATTTGGACCGAGTTCAAGGGCGTCCTTGTTTCCCGGATAAACACACCAGGATGACACAGATCTAGACTAATGTCATTTGTACTGGAGAATGGGAGCTGGTTAAGCACTGCCTGTGCTTCAACACCTCTTATAAACAGAGGTGAGCATCACCACCTCATGATGTCCATCGTAAGATGCAATAATTTCATTCAAACGCCTGATATCATTTATCCCCATTCAAGATAAAACGCAGCTTTCAACTATCAGGACACAGGTTCTTTTCTATAGGTAGTATATTGTTGGCAACACCGGGGAAAACCAGCTGGACTGAACCTTCGGAATGACGGGAACTCCTCAGAAACAGGCACAGGAATGGGAGGGGGCAAAGCCAGATGTTGAGCACGGGAAATGAGGGGCAACAAAAGTGCTATTCAAGAAAGTAAGGAAAAGACTAGTTACAAAGATGCAAAAGGAAAAAGGAAAACAACGGGGCTTTCCAAAAACTGCCTCGAGCCTCCTTACCTTTTACCTGGAAGGCACAGAAAGCTGTGATGAACAGACAGTCCTTTGAAATAGCTGGCTTTTGCCTCCAAAACGGGAGCTGGCAAGCGTAAGGCACAGATCAAAATCATAGAATCACAGAATGCTTAAGGTTGGAAGGGACCTCAGAGGTCATCGAGTCCAACCCCCTGCTCACGCAGGGTCACCCAGAGCACGTGGCACAGGGCTGCGTCCAAGCGGGTTTGGAAGATCTCCAGAGAAGGAGACTCCACAGCCTCCCTGGGCAGCCTGTGCCAGGGCTCTGTCACCCTCACTGTCAAGAAATGTTTCCTTAAATTCCTGTGGAACTTTTGGTGCCTCAGCTTGTGGCCGTTTCCGCTAGTCCTGTCACTG
>VZSG01000050.1:2393386-2405366 GCA_013398315.1 Nothoprocta pentlandii
GAGCCCTGGCACAGGCTGCCCAGGGAGGCTGTGGAGTCTCCTTCTCTGGAGATCTTCCAAACCCGCCTGGATACCGCCCTGTGCCCCGTGCTCTGGGTGTCCCTGATGGAGCAGAGGGTTGGACTAGATGGTCCCTAGGGGTCCCTTCCAGCCCCAACCATTCTGGGATTCTATTATATATATTCACAGCCCAGCAGGGAATCCTACTGCCCACTCACCAGCTGGGAATTAGCCCTTTTCTCCTCGCCATAACACAGGTTACAGAAGTACCCACTTTTAAAATTCCAGGTAAAATATGGCATCACATCTAACTTCAAAAATAAGGAGGAAAATATGAGGAGAAATTGGAATTTTTCCTATTAGAGTCCGAAATTCCCAGGAATGATGTGTATTTTGGCATGCCCTCCTAATGCTGACAATTCTAGAGCTGATTTTTAGAACAAGTCCCAGCTTCAGCCTTTTTTTTTTTTTTTTTTTTTTTTTTTTTTTTTTTTTTTTTCACCCCCCTCAGTCTCGGGGATTCAGAAAGGATGGCAGGAGGACACAAAGAGGTTCCCCTCCAAAAATGTGAATAAAGCAAAGGACAGAAACTATCACACCCCCTCGGGCACCAAGTTTTGAGTCTGCCTTTTGTGCAGGAGCCGCAGGAGGAGTTACACAGTGTGCAACCAGACAGCCATGCAACAAATCCAACACAGTGGTCAACTCCTCTCAGCTAATTCAGCTAGAAAAGCTCAGGTCACTCCTTGTTCCAAGGAGGAAGGGGAGCAGCTGCAGATGATTTTAAGACTCAAGAGCTTCCCAGCTCCAGAGAAGGCAGCAAGTCCCAAAGCAAATAGGGAAAAGATTTACAAGGGTTAAAGAAAACTTTAAAACTTTTAGATTATCATCAATATCTTGGGTTTTGTCCATGGCAAACAGTCTGGATTTGGGCTGTTAGTGAATGTTTATGGATACCAGCTCTGGCCACTAAGTTGCTAAAGAAGCTGTACTTTCCCTCACTTTAAAAGGGAGTGGGGCAGATGGTTGCAGCTATGTTACCTTGTCAGCAAAACAAGAAGCGGAAAAAAATTGTCCAAATGCTGCTTTTAAAGGAAGCACCTGGAAATGGTTTTGTTCCACATGATAAACAATACAAAACATTAAGTACTCGCATACAACTTTCCTGATACTATTTATGTGTTAACATATCTCTTATTTTTCCTGTCACTTCAGATTTAAAACATAGGATTTAAAAATATATCTATGTTTATGAAGATGAGTATAATATGAGTTCGTTGGGAAACCTTACAAGCTTATAACTCCTAATATTTTTCACTTCTAAGTGAAAGATACGGATCTTGATGGGCACCTTTAAGGAATGTGAACCAGTTCCTGAAGTTGTGGACCAGTTCTGAAGCTAACGAAAATCAGCTGCTAGATTTAATAATTTTAATCAAGATTTAATAATTTTAATCAAGAACTCAACAAAAGAGGTATTTTTTTTTAAATATATGGAAATCAGGAATGGTTTTCTTAAGCACGGACTGGGGAGATCACCATGGCATACTGACAACCCTGCGTACAGTGTCACTGCACCCGGAGCACAAACCACAACAGGTTCAGCCCCACTGTGATAAGCCTGGTCTCCAGAAGCAGCCAGAGAGACTCCAAGTCCCCTCTCCAACCTCCCTGGCTTGTTAACAACCACAGACCTAAGCTCAGCCTAGGGCTATGGGGGAAAGGCACCTCCCTGTGCAAGGCACAGGGGCCAGGCATCCCTACAAGGACTATCCATTTGATTCGACATTCTTAGGAAAACTACCAAGATTATTAAAAGGTTCTCTGAAACATGAGTTGAGGTTTTGAAACACATAACACTGGATCAAATGGTCTAAATGCAAGTTTCATGACAGCACCAGATTTTTTGCCCTGCAATTTGGAGACTGGCTCGGGGAGAGCTTCTTTCTGCACCGACACCTCAGTCTAGGTTAGATCCCTGCTCCCCAGTCTGACACCGTAAGGGCTTCCTCAGCACCACCTCACAAAAACTGGTAGCACAACAGCAAAGGGAGGGAAACGTTTTGAAGTCATGCAAACATATTCAAAAAGTGCACACACTTCTCATTTAGTTGGAGGGAAGAAAAACAAACCGACACTGTGCTAATACTTTGTGATAATATAGGGAATAGATAAACAAGATCTATTTTACCACAGCCAATACATATATCTTAAAACAACCACATTGAACAATAACATTCTCCACCGGCCCCATTAGCGTGGCCGAAGAGATCAGCACACAAAAACACCAACGTTATCAGCATTATCTTTCGCAGGGTCCATCAATCCTTGTAGTGAGGTTTTTTGCAAAGCAGGGCTTGGGACTACATGTTGACGATTAAGGAAAGGATCTCTAGAATAATAACAACAAATAAATAAATAAATAACCAGAAGCCTCCAGACACACTGTCCGGTCCTTCAAAAGCTGTAAGATCAACTGATTTACCGAAACACAGATACCTTGAAGTGAAACAACTATACCCAGCTCTACCCCTCTCCTGAAATATCAGTGCATTAAAAATGTGCTTTAAAGCGCTTTAAAACTTCCTTTTTAACTGCAGCGTTTCTGCATACTAACAGCATCTCATTTTCCTTTCAAATAGTTTTCGGAGACTCATTTGCCTGCAAACCTAATGGATAAACTTGGGGGTGGGGATGGGGGAGGTGGAAATCATATGCTGTCTTCCCTATCTGTAAACGTACTTTTATCCCAAATTTGGCATAAACGTAAAATATTGTAGGTAAGAGATCTTCACGCCCTGGAAGCTCCGCCAGTGCAGAGCTTCCTCGAAGGCAGAGGCGACCGCAGCGCTCTCCGAACGCCTTGGTTAGCCGGCTGGCACAGCCCGGAGCCACCGCCGCATCCCGGGATCCTTTCCTGGAGCCACCAGCCTGCCCGCCCGGCCGCCTCATGCCCGGCCTAACTTTACACCCAGCCTACCTTTATGCCCAGGTAGCTCCCGCCTCTGGCGCTGGCCGCAGGGTGCCGGGGCTCCATGGCGAGCCCTCCCCGTCCCCCCTCAGCGCAGAGCCAGATCCTGTAACATCCATTAGGCCAAGAGGGCGCCGAGCGCCGGCGTCGCTCCGCCGGCTTCCCTCGCCATCGCCGCTCCCATGGCGGGCCCCGCGCTCCGCCGGGATGCGGGCCGTGGGAGCGGGAGGGCCGGCAGCGCCGCGGTGCCCCCGCTCCGGCTCTGCTGCTGATGCAACTTCCTCGGCCGGCCCCGCGCCACCACCTCCGCCCCCCGCAGCCCCTCGGGACCAAGCGGAGCGGGAACACAAAACGAGGCAGCAGCCACCGGAGCGGCGTCGCCAGGGCCGCTCGCGGGGCCCGCACACCGAACCCGGCAACTCTCTGCTCAGTCCCAAAGCTGCCCCGAGGTTTAGCTCGATCCCAGAGAACGCCCTCAGGACATGCTGTGTCCCGCTTCCAAGCCCTCCGCGAGGGCGCCGGCCGCGCCGCTGGAGCCGCGGGCTGCGCCGCGAGAGCGGGACGGGACCTGCTGCCGGGGCGCTCGCTGGCGGGCGACTGCTCCAGGCGGCCTCCCCAGCAAGCCTCAGCAAACATCCCCCCGGCCCAAGCTCTGCCGCCGCCTTTGTTCTCCGTGCAAATCCGGCAGCACGGATTCCTCTGCCCCTCGCGCGCAACAGCGTCCCAGCCTCAACGAAAACACTGGTTTTCACCATTCCTGTGGCAACACGGCTCCTTTCAGACACGTTCATAAACTACTAAAGTGACAGTTTTTTGTTTTAAGTGGAGGATCATCTGGAAACTCCCAAAGTTTTCCTTGGAGCCACCCCCCTCGGCGAGGGCACCGCGCAAGGCTCTGCCCTTTTGGCCTTTCGCCCCCGATAACGCGGAGATTCCTCAAAGCGCTGCAAGGCACTTGCTCCCAGGAGGGGCTATGGCACGTCCCCGTCCCCTGCTTTGTCATTGAGGAGAAAATACAATCCCCTGCCCACAATCCGCACTTAATGCTGCCGGCTGAGCACAAATCGCGGCGCTCGGACAGGCTGGATTTACCTTTTTGGAGGCATCGCTGCCATGAAGCGCGCACACAGATCGCCCCTGCAAAGGGCTGTCTGCAAAATGCAGCGGGCACTGGGGGAAAAGCCAGACCCTGAAATTATCCTCATCCCCCTTAATTTTAAAAAGGAAGTCAGCAATACTCCTTTTTTTTTTTTTTTTAAATACACAAGAAATAAACATCTAAATAAAATTAATACCATTGGCAAGAAAGCCCAACTTTATTTGAACTGCTCGAACAACGTCTACGTTTCAAGAGGATTTATAAATCACACTTGAAAGGAAAATCCTTCTTTCCAGAGTCCTCAGTTTCTCTTCGCAAGCCTCCTCTCCAACCCCAATTCCAGGCGTGTTGCTGCACCTCATGCAGCTGCAGAGGAATTTGCCACCGAGACCCTTTAACACGCCATCCGTATGAAACTTGCCCTCACTTCCAGATGGCCCAAAGCTCTTTTCATGAGCCAAGAGAAACTCCAAACTGAACCCTGGACACCAACAGCCTGAGCAGGCAACACGGCACGGGGTGCCCTTGGAGGCAACCACCGAATATTTTGGAGATTTGAAAGTGACTGGGGGAAAACCAGGCTAAGATAGTTTAGGATTTAACCGAGGAAGGCATTTTGCTTTTTGGGACACACTCCCATACTATACTTTAAAGTTAGTTTTAGGATTAATCTTTGACTTAATGTTCTTGTAAATTATAAAGCCAAGCCACTCTTTCCACAGCCAAGTGGACACAAATTAGAGAATAAATCTTGGTTAAGATAGAAAAGAGTTAACACAGAAAAGACCCAAGTACCAACAAAATAATTTTTAAAAATCCCCTTTCCAATTAAAAATGCACAGAAAAACTGCCCACAGCAATAAAAGGGAGCAGAATAAACCATTCTGTTTCCATTTTAATGAATTGTTTCAGTTCAGGAGCTGATAAAGGATGCTAAATAAAGGTAAGGAGGAGACAAAGTTGTGCAGATAGCAAGGTAGCCTTCAAAGGAAGATACAGAAGGCAGAAAACAGCAATTCAAGCTTATCTTTTTTGTGCCTGTTCTTGTTTTGCTCTTTCAAGAGCTTTGCACATTTGTGCAATCCACAGGGATCACAAAAATGAGCAAAGGTCGCGGGGCAGTGTCTGACAACCCCAGGGGTCTTCTTCAGGTTTTCTGCAGCTGGTGAGAAACTTAAAAAGAGACTCAGTAGACCTGAGTGTTTTGGCCAGCCCTAGCAATATGCCATGCTACTTCAGTCAGTGCTTTTTCCAGCCATAAAACAGATTACTTTGTGACACCACTGGGGTTCAAAACCCACCATTTACACGTGTCCAGAAAATTATCCACGAGAGCTGCTGGAATACAGGCTCGTGAGGCTGCAGCAGCACAGACCACATGGCTCTGAAGGAGCTGTCATAACTTGGCTTATTAAAGAGAACTGTAGCTCAAAGGCGTTTGGTCAAGTCCTGCACACTCTTTTTAAGCTCAGCACAGATAAGACCTGAGTCACCCTTACTGCCCCTCTCCCACAACACACCATGATTTATAGGCAGTAATTGTTTAAGAATCAGATAATAATCCCCAATAAACTCAGTGATCTGATACCTCAACCACCCACAATTCAAAACACTAGTGTATTCTAGCATACAAGCACAATACACCCAGCAGCAAGTATTTTGAAGTGTAGGACAGTATTTTAAAGCAATAAGCTTATATCAAGCATTGACAGTTAATGATGATCCTTCTTTAACTTAAATATTAGCTGGAATCAGTCTCTTCTTACCTTTTAAAAGCTGAAAAACACAGCTCTTCATATAAAGAACTTAACCTAACGTGGAAATAAAGGAAAACCTCAATGCTGGTAAGTCACAACCCAGAGACCAATCTAAGATCTCTTTTTAAAATGCCTATAGAAATATTTGCAGGAAGCAAGAGCAGGAAGATCTGACCCAGAAGCTTTCATCGATCTAATCTGCCCTGGGAAATATATATTGTTTCCTCATTTTTTTTTCTAACTATACTGAACAGTGACCACTACTGTGTGCAGAAATTACAAGGGTCCATTTAAAACAGAGCTTGAATTGAATGAATACTTAACCAAAAGCATTTGCATCAGCTTTGCTCTGAAGTGACAGATTTTTGGAATTTATAAAATATTTTCTATTTTTTTTCCCCCTCAGGCCCAACAGTGGAATTGGTCAGCTTTGCTGAAGATCTCTCTCAAAAGACTGATGTCCCAGTAATCTCTCTCTAAGAGTTTTTGCTTTGAATGTGTCTCCTGTGGTATTAAAGGGTTTGAGGCAGAACTAACCTTCGGTTCACAGGTCACTTAACATATGGAGCTTTAGAATCTGGTCTAGGTACACAGCTTTGTCTGCGTGCTTTCTGTTTGCACAAAGAAAAAATATTCACATGGAATAAAAGTTCTTTTGCTCCCCAATTTCCAGCTTTGCTTTTAAAATATACTTATAACTGCTTTGACAACTCCCCTCCCCAAAATAGAAGTTGTCAGAAGATAAAATTTTTTTCCTCCTATTGGAAAGGGACTTACAGAAACAGAACATGGAACAGTGGTAATCATTAAAAACTGATTTCAGAAAGAGCTTAGTTTGACATGTATGTATATATATATGTATATACACGTGTATATATATATATACACATACATACACACACACATTTAATTCTACAATAGTTAAACCTTTAAGTTAAGCCTTTAAGCTTTAAGAACTCCAAAATATTTAAGGAATGCAGAGGGTATTCATTTGCAGAAGCATAGCCCCGGCACTTTGTGTTGAGGAAGGGAAGGTACCAGAACCAAAGAAATAATACGTAACTGCTTGTCCTTAGACCACACCAGAAATAATTAACTGATGATAAACACTAGTCCATGCTTCATAGTCTGACTTTCAGTAAAGAATAACAGAAAAAAAAGGAGTAAAATACTATCATTCATGCTAACAGCATTTATCACTTTGTACTAAAGATGCAACATAGTGCAAACTGCATAATGCATTTCAGCAAAAAGCAAAAGAGAGGTTGACAAAAACTTCCATTTTTCTGGGCTGACAGTGACACTTTGAAAGGCAAATACAAATCTATTTTGCATGCTCTTCCCCCAAGGCCGCACTCCACTAAAAACAAAGTTCTTATGTTATCTTATGCTATCACACATCAAAATTTATGTATTCAATAAACCACAGGCTTGTTATGCCCTGTGAGCTCAGGAAAAAACACTTCGGACATGTGTGTGGTCTTAAGCTCTGTATTAAAATGAATTTATTTTGATTTATGATAGGAATAGTAAATATAATCTACTGCCTTTCAACAGTTAAAGCATTCAGACAGAAAAAGAGAGTCAATAAAACACATCCATTAAGCTGCTCACCTTCACCTAGCAAAGATACTAATGTTAAATAACAGCAATGCACATCAGATCTCTTAAACGGTGTTTGAAAATCTGTCAAGAACAGAAATAGATTACGTAGAGTGTAAGATATATAAATCCAAAATTTAGTTAGCTTAAATTTCTTGTTATGAAGTGTTGTTTCCAGTTAATGACTCATTCACCAATCCCATCAAATTAGGGTTCTTAATCAGCGAGATCTAAGTCTCGCATTTATAAGCATTCATAAGCATTTATAAGTGATATCAAGTGTATTTCTCTGTTGGATCACAAAGGACTAATACTAGGACCTTGTTTCAGTTGAAAATTCAGATATATTAAAAAAAATAAAAAACCAAAACCAGAAAACAAAAAGGACAGATCTGCACTCAGACGGCTCCCACCGTCACTGGGAGCCATGTAAGCAGTCTCTTCAACACTGTCCCTATCATATGAATGAAGGTCTGAATAGTTTTGTACAGGTGCATAAAATGGTCTTCTCCTCCATGGATGAGTCACACTCTTTAAGCTACCACATGTACTCACAAACTTTCCTCCCGAGTTAAGCTTTATCAAGCGGTCCACGACCACAGGCAGCCAGAATTTGATTTCCTCCCTTAAAATTAACAAGGTCAGCCAATAAACAGTAACAGAGCAGGGCATCGTTAGCACCATTACAGTTATATTCAATTAATACACAATATAAATGTACAATCATATATTCATATACAATTGATATATTACAATCCCATGCCACTCTCCACCAGCTGTAGAGACACATTATATAAGAGCACAGCTAAAATACTGGGTTTACAGCAGATTTCCTGCCTGCCCCAACTGACTCGGATAATTCCAGCCTGTTCAAGCCCTCTCCTCCAGCAGGAAAGGATGCAGGCACAGCCACGGCAGCACTTGGGCAACAGCCTGGGAAGCAGGAACAAACCGGTCCAGCCTCTACCACAGCTTCAATCCCACCACAGGATGGTTCAGGATAGGGCAGGAAATCTGATGCCCAAGTTCCTCAACCCCTGGCGCCCACAGGAAAACTCAAAGACTCCTTGAGAACAGGAGGACTGTTGGAGTCAAGAGACTTCCTCCTTGGCAAACATTTGTTGGTTTGCTCTCAGAAAAGATCCACGATAACTGTCAGCAATGGTGACTCCATCCCCAGAGATGGCAATCAGCAACTTCAGCCAGAATAAACGACCTGCACTGTTTGAGAAGGGCTCGGGGGGGATCCCAGGGCTGCATACCAGCAAAGAAACAACAGACAGGAGAGCAAGAATTCATAGGGGAGGATTTCTACGTTACTAAGTTATTACTCATTTCCCAAATCCTAAGGGTTCACAGGTTCACTGGTTATGACTACCAGCCTAAAGAACTATAGATCTATAGTGGGAAAGAGGTACTTTATAAATACTTAGTGGAACAGACCCGATGAGGTTAAAGCTTAATTTAAGCATTTTTTCAGGAAGGTGTCTTTGTAGGTACTTTTCCACACAAAAGACCACCACCAACAAAAACTAAAGAAAAAAAGCCTAAAAAATCTCCACCTGTCAAAAAGCTGTAATATTCTAGGTAAGATGGGTCTCGAGTCCACAACAACAACAACAACAACAAAATCACACATCAGCTTAAAATAAAAATAATAAAAAAAAAGGATGCAGCATGTTGCCTCAAAGATCAAATATTTCTCCCTTTTCATTGCATGCTGCCTCATTCAAACAAATTCTGATCAGAAACATTTTTAAATGGGTTCTGCATTAGCATCTCACCTGTAGAGGAGCCTAAAATCATTCAGGATTACCTGCAGCAACAGAAAATTGATATTGAATCTACACACAATGTATCCAGTAAAAAGAGTGCACCCAGTGTGACCCACAAGGGTCTGCAGCCTGTCCCCCCGCTGGGAAGGACCACAGCACATTCAGCTGTTTGATAAATGACTTGATCTGTGTTCTCTGATTTCCCATTCTATTAGGACTTTTTGCTGAAAAGGTTAAATGAGCTGAATGACAAAAGGTTTCAAATTATTCTTTCCCCCCTCCTTATTCTTCTTTCCCGAGGTAAAAATAGCTGCCTAGTCGCATCCTCGCTCTGTGTCAGATAGTCCATCCACAAGAAGGCCTCACATTCCTGCAGGTTCTCTCAGACAACTGCCCATCAGCAGCTGGAGGGACAGCTAATACAGAATCCCAGAATGTTTGGGGCTGGAAGGGACCTCTAGAGATCATCTAGTCCAAGCCCCCTGCTCCAGCAGGGACACCCAGAGCACGGGGCACAGGGCGGCATCCAGGCGGGTTTGGAAGACCTCCAGAGAAGGAGACTCCACAGCCTCCCTGGGCAGCCTGTGCCAGGGCTCTGGCACCCTCACAGGGAAGAAGTTCCTCCTCACATGGAGATGGAACTGCCCGTGTTTCAATTTACACCCCTTTCCCCTTGTCCTACATCTCCTACCACCATTCAGCACTTGCTGATGCCTCCCACAACTCAACACCCAACACCACGGACACATTTCTGCTCCCTGCCCACTTACCAGCTCTAGAAAGGCTAGGGCCAAGCTAGAAAGCCAGATTGAGCACAGCAGGCCTTAGCTGAACAGTTCAGGGCACACTCACCCAGGCTTCAAAAGCAAAGCAGGAGAGCAACTGCCACCTCTCTACTCAGCTCTGTCAGATTCGCTACGCTTCTGTAGAGAATTAAACTAGAATCAATGAACTGCAGCTACAGTTATCTCTGCAGATCTCAGACTGTGTTTATTAAAGGATAAATAAACGTGTCTATTACACATTCAGAAAGAAACTGTCCCTATTGGCATGGGGCAGCTCTGTAGTGTTTCAACTCTCATTCTTGTAGACACTTTCCTCTCAGCAACACAATTGGAACAGCACAAAACAGAGCAGAGCAGAAAGGTATTCTGAGCATCTTTCATTTGTTTCCCAATTTGTGCCCTTGTCACCCAAATCACACACATGCTTTCTCTAGTAAACTGTCAAAAAAAAATCTCAGATGTTTTCAGACCACAGAAGATATGCTATCAAAAACAGAGATACTACAGCAGAACAGATGAACAGCCCTTCTGCCAGTGAAGAGATACTCTCTTTTTTTTTTTTTCTCTCCTTTTTTTCAGTGGTTGCTTCAAACCTCCAGCAAGTGGCCTTAGAAGTGTGGCTCACTTCACAGGTGCTATTCAGCCTCCTAAAGCAGTTCTAGAGCTTGCTCCTGAAATATTTTATGTTCATAAATCTTACAGAAGCTTACCATTTTACTAAGTCAAAATAACTGAGCTTAACAGACTCCTTAGAAGTTTGTAATTAAGTGAATACCATGCAATAGCCAAGGTTTTTAAACAGAAGTGAACAGTTTAGAAAACATTTTCCATCTCAACACTCTTGAACTCTAAATTAGTAAGGAACTTTCACAGGTCTGCTCCTGTAAGATTCCTCAGAAAGATACAAGTGACATTAGAGATTTTTACATGCAAGAGATGAACAGAAAAAGTAGCAGCTTCTGTCAGTTAGGGGAAGTGATGAAAAAGTCTACATTTACTAGCACCTAATTTATAATGTCCATTCTTGTCTTGTCTATAGCTTACACTTTTAAAATTCCCTTCTTGCAAATAAAACACTGCCTGCTTCCCAGCAAAGAGATGGCAAGTATCATCATGTAAGTGACATCATGTAAGTGACCTGCTACCAACAAAAACAACTGAGAAATTTAACTTGTTTAATTTCAATAAACAGGCCTTACGAAACCTCTCTGTTCCCAATCTCATATCCTTACATAGACAAGGTGAATTCTGAGCCACTTATTCTTTCAGATAATAATTAAAAAACAGTATGTGGAAGGGAAGGATTCACTGCAGCATGGCAGGATGCCACTCAAACATGTGCTTTCTTCCAGAGGCAGAAAAGCTTTCATTCTCTCCAGACATTCAAAGATCAACTGTTCTACCCTTTTGCCTGGCCCATCAGGCACCGAACACACATCTCTGTCTCCCCATCTTGCATGCAGCCAAATTTTCACACAGAAGAATCACACAGAAGACACAGCCAAATTTTCCACGTTTTCCTCTGGCCAAGGACCTAGCCCATATATTAAAGAGATGAAACGAGGGGTACTATCAACTGCAGATCATTGCAACTCACTCCCAGAGAGCAGCTTGACGGGTCTATGGCTGGGTCCTCGCAACGCTCTGCAGCTCCTGCCTCCGGAGCAGCTTCTCTCCCGCTCTTCCCCACAGCTGTGGGCTCAGTTTCCCAGGGGCAGCATGCCAGGCACCGCTCTGCTGCTGGTCACACTATACAGCTTCGCTCTGAAAAACAAAAGGGTGTTTGTTTTATACAGCAGATAGTACCTCTGTGTAAATATGTTTAGAAGGACTCGTACCGGGCTGGTGCCTGAAGGGTGGAACAACAGCCACAGCGCATTCCTGTTTGCTGACACTTCTGAAGAGGTAAACTCTACCACCACAGCATTTCTGCAGGGGATCCTTATGGTCAGAAATGAAAATAAAAGCACACCCTCACCAGAAAAATACAA
>VZSG01000050.1:2405766-2416634 GCA_013398315.1 Nothoprocta pentlandii
TTAGCTTTGCTTACTCTGCCTCCTTCTAACTGTTTTCCACCAGATATGTTTTTCATTGCAGCAAGTTCAGCTACCAGGCGTACAATGCTGTCTTCCCATCCCACACTCCCCTCCTGAAACAACAGCCTCCAAAAAGGTGCTTTTACTGTCATTCAGCTTTAGAAGGTCTGGTCCCATGAAAGACAGAAATACATATTATTACATTCTTATCAAAATGCTATGCATTAAACCAATACAGACTACCTTATCTAATACTACTTTACCTAGCAGCCTGAGGGACCTGGGAGCCCTGAGGGCAAGCCTTGCCATTAAAAACTGAGGCAAAAAAGGCACCAGGTATCTCAACGTTTTCCGTATCCCTTTTACTAGGTCCTTGTGCCACTGAGCAACAGGCCCATATCTCCTTGTGCGACTCATCTTTCTTGTTGCCTGTCACATCTCCTGCTAGTTTTAGCTCAGACCTTTCCTAACTCCGCTCCTGTGAGCACAGGCAACATTCCTGCACTCCTCCTAACTAGCCAGTCCCTGCTTCCACCTTCCATGTACTTCCTTCTTGTGTTGGTGCTCAGCCAAAAACTCCATCTTCGTCCACACTGGCCTTCTACGGTGCTTGCTCAACTTTCTGTACATTGAAGTAGACCATTCTTATGCTCAGGGAGGCTGTCCATGAAGACCAACCATCTGGTTGGTCCCTTTGCACTCCAGAGCAGTTTTCCTTGGGATCCTGCCAAGCAGGTCTTTAAACAAAGCAAAATTTGCTCTTCTGAAGCTAAGGGCTGCAATTTTGTTCTTTGTCTTGCTCGTTCCTCTCAGTCCCATGGTCACTGCAGCTAAGACTCCTCTCAGCCTTCTTCATCTTCAGCCACTTCTTACCAATTTGGGTAGTAAGCTCAACACAGCATTTCCCCCAGGCAGTCCATCTACATCAAGGATCTGTCTTTAAAGCACACAGAAAGCTCTCAGATTGCTTGCACCCTGGCATTCTGTAGACTTCACAGTACTTAAAGTACTATTTCTGCCAGGATCTATAACCATAAGGCTTTCTCCAGCTGCCCAAAGAAGCCCTCACACAGCCAGCACATCACTGCTCCGTACCCACCCCCAGTTTCTACTGGTTCACGACCTGTCCCAGGACAGGGGTCCCTACCTTCCTCCACACAGAGCACAGCCTCTCCTCCTCACCTTCCCACTGTCTTTCCCAGAAAGCCTTCTTCTATCCATTGCAGCACTCAGATTAGGAAAGCTATCTCACTGTGGCTCTGTAATTCCAAAGAAGTGGTAGTTGTGCGACTGTACACAGACTTCTAATTGCTCCTGGTTGCTGTGCACATTTGTGTACAGGCATTTGAGATGGGCTTGTACTGGATTTACAGGAAGAAGGTGAGAACCTCTCCTGCTGTGCTGTCCCCTAGGAAATCCTCTGTGCTCCTTGTGCCCTCACTTCTCTTCGATTATGGTAACCTAAGTTAGCTACCTGGCTTGCAATCATGCTCTAGCCCAAATGTCACACCTATCCCACTGCAGCTCAGCAACCCTTGCTCCTCAGAGGTGCCATGGTGACTGAAACTAAAGCTCTACCTACCTTAGCCTCACAGTCAGATGTTGACCCATTGGATGAGTCCGCTGTTACTCAGACCTTTCCCCATCACCGGAAGGACTGATGAGACAAGACCTGGGTCACGTGCCCTTCATCCTCACCCCCAGAACTCTGCATCTGTTCTTAAAATGCTCCATGTTACCCCAGCAATATTGTCAGTAACCTTGTGGAAGAGCGGGTAACAGGGCCAACATGCCTTAAAAGTTGCCCTGCAATACCCCTGATTTTAGCTCCTGTCAAGTAACAAACATCAAGACATTAGGTCAAGAAAATGGTAACTCCATCACCCCACAAGGCAGAAGGCTCCAGCAACCATCACTCACAGCTGTTTGGCTCCCCACTAATCATCACTCACGGATCATCTGCAAAATGCACAGGAGGTGGAAGGAGTTCTGGTGCGCCCCAAAGGGCAACAAAACAGGTAGAACTTCTTTCCTGTGAGGGTGCCGGAGCCCTGGCACAGGCTGCCCAGGGAGGCTGTGGAGTCTCCTTCTCTGGAGATCTCCAAACCTGCCTGGATGCCGCCCTGTGCCCCGTGCTCTGGGTGTGCCTGCTGGAGCAGAGGTTGGACTAGATGATCTCTAGAGGTGCCTTCCAACCTCAACCATTCTGTGATATTCAGAATACAGAGCATTATGAACTAGAGATGGGGACAGAGCATCTGTGTGTGTGGGTAGCAAGACAGCATGATGGTGGAAACTTATGTGGAAAGGTGACACCTACCTTTAGGCAATGTTTACTACAATTTGGTAACCAGAAATTAATTAGGGTTAGCAGCACACATCCACAAGTGCTCTGCAAATGTAGCAAGAACCTCACCAGACTTTCCACAAACCACCAGTAAGAGATCTGTGCTCCCACAAAAGCACTTACTAATAGATTTTGACTGCCAAAAGAACTTAGAACTAAGTCGACAATCATCAAATGAGAATAATACAGAAAAGCTCTAGAATAAAAAGGATGTTAATAGGAAGATATTGATGTAATGTTTTCAAGTCTTCTTTTGGGAAAAAAAAAAGTTTGTTTTTTTGTTCTAATTTCATTTTCTCCTCACTAAGCACACAAGTTAATTCACCAGGACTCAAGGACGTAAAGTTCAATGGAAATGGTAAATTACTACCTAGAATTAGGATCGTTAAATATACATATATATATTCTAAGAATTTTTGACAGAAAATATCCTCTAGTAAAAACTCTACAGGTTTACAAGCCACTGTACGAAGACTTATGTTCTTCAATAATTTTGAAGGTACTTCTTCTAGTTTCATTCAAGGCCCTTTAACTTCTGTTCTGCATAAAGCAGTGAAGACACTACCAAGACATTCATGGCTTTCCAATGGTCATACTCTTCCATGAGATCTTCTTCATACTAGAGTTCTACTCTAATAATCATACTCAGTTTCATGGGGCAGTGTCAATACATGGTTTCATCAAGACTCCTTTCTCTTTTTGAAATAAAGCCTTTTGGAGATGCAGAAATACACAGAGTATGTAAAGTGGAAGGACCATCTATTTCTACAGCAGCAAAAAGATGGGTTTTTTATTCCCAACAGAAATTCCTAATGATTTATTTATTAATAGAGCTGATATTCTCAAGAGTGTATAACGTGATCACCAAGACATTGTTGCTCAGCTTCAATCCTAGTTTCACACAAATTTCAAAACAGGGATATGACAAATTTCAACTGCCACTTCATTACTCAGGCACTCACTTTCATAAGGTCTACAAATAATTCCTTGCAGTCAGCTTTTGTCTTCATTATCCCAGCAGTTCTGTAACACCATTAGACTTGCACATACCACTGCTTGGTGCCCTTTCCAGGGCTGAAATTGTGCTGAAAAACAAAGATCCCCAGATATCTCCACTGAAGGTCATCAATGGAGTTCATAAGCGCTTACCATTTTTTTCCAAACTTTATATTTTTTAAAGAAAAGTATTAAAAAAAAAAAGAAAAAGCTTTTAGTTAACCATGCAAGTCCTTCTTTCCTCTTCCATGACTGCTCAGCTTTCCTGATCATATATCAACTAGATTATCTGCATTTAGATATTTCTTGAAGGGGTCAACATATGAAGGCTCAAACCCTGTTTCTGTCCTGGCAGCATTGCCTAGACATCTCTATGATACCTGCAACCTTTTATGTGAGATAATGTAACTAGTAAATATAATATATAAGATACACTGTTATAAAATATTTTGTTGTGTATATATATAATACTGCATAGTGTTAAAAAATCTTGTTTTAACAAGGCAAGCACATTTCAAGTCTGATAAAAAATTAAACTAGTCTTCAAAACTGCAGAACATACAAAAATATGTCCAAAAAAGGTTAATATGAAGCGTGATTTAATTATATTCCATATGCAGGAAGATCTAATCAGCTGAATAGAAGAAAGGATATAAAATAAAAGCTCCCAA
Source organism: Nothoprocta pentlandii (assembly GCA_013398315.1). Taxonomy (NCBI): domain Eukaryota; kingdom Metazoa; phylum Chordata; class Aves; order Tinamiformes; family Tinamidae; genus Nothoprocta; species Nothoprocta pentlandii. The sequence continues at coordinate 2,409,781 of VZSG01000050.1, forward strand.
AGAATACAGCTGCCACGCACACAGGGCAGCACAATGCTCATATTTACTAAATCCCAGAGTCAAGTGACTGGTTTGGGTTCTCAGTCTCTTCAGTGAGCACCTTTTCATGAGCCTCCTACCCTGCGAAACCAGAAGATTTCTTCATAATAGCAAATTCTCTGATCCTTATTTGAGAGCAAATTGCATGGTAAGAGGGGAATGGTGCAGATTACAGCTGCAGCAGGACTATGCCTTAAAGAATACAAATAAGTTACGAGAGAAAAAAATAAAGGGAGCCAATTTAAAAGAGAAGGAAGGCAACCCTTTTTAAAAGGGAGTTTCCCAGGCTATTCAATACTACGCATTTTTTGCCAAAATACTGAAATATATTTATGCTTTCTGTATTTTCAGAGACTAGTTAGCTTTTATGTGGTGCTGTATAAGTTTTAACAGAAAATAAAGCATCAGGAAGCTTTTCTGGTGATTAGACCCTTTACCACCCTCAATCTCTGTTCAGGCCCACTCAAGAATCACAGTCCTACTTTTCTCAGCAGTTAAACTACACCCATTCTGGCACCCTTCCCACCCCCTGGGTACACATATAATAGTTTCCACCAGAAATATCATTTTTAAAGGTATTCACGCACTTCCAACTTCTCCTTCTAACGACCTTCCTCTGAATGTGTGGTCCCTTCAGCATCACTGCCATAAAGCGGCACGGCTGAACTGACAGCTCTTTTATTATCACAATAAACAACTTCACCAGCTACTTAGCAACTCATGCAGATTAGAGCTCCAGTTGAGTAATCAGAAGCCACAGTACCTTAACTAAACAGGAAGGTCCATTATCCGCGTGTTTTAGCACAAAATTATGGAACGGTAGCAATTAGATGTGTAAAAAGTAATTACTGACATGCTTGCTGTACCTTGCAAAAATACAAAGATGATGCTTAAGCATTCACATAGCCAACGGTGTGTTTTATGGAACAGCAGTTACTAAATGCAACTGTTTGGTTCAAACGAGGTTCAATCTCCTTCAGTCTCAACTGCACTTGAGGGTTTTTTAACAGTGAATATCCAGCTTCAGAGAGAGAGAAATAAAAAAGAAGTCTCAATAGAGAGGATGAATAAGTTCATACACACAAACGTGGCAGAATCATGGTTTGCAGGAAGACATCAGCTGGGTGACATCTGGTAGTCTGTGGGAAAAGGCATCCTTAAATTCTGGAGGTATCTAGAATACCTCCAGGTTGAGAAGTAATTCTGAGAAGCAGCACTGAAGCAAAAAACAGGGATTTCAGGGATTTCAATTGTCTGGATAATAAGGATTGTTCTAATAGTAAGAATTACTAATGTTTTTTCCAGATTGTGCAGAACTCTGGGACCAGTTGCCAGAAGCAGCTTGTTCTTCTCTCCCACATGACAGTAACACTGTTAAGAGTGAAAAGTCGAAGCTTTTAGGCACCAGGAAAATATGTCAGTGGGAAAGGGAGAAAAAAAAATGTAATAAAATATAATTTGTGGAAGGAGGCAGGCAGAAGGGAATCAACTAAAGAAAGCAAGGAACCTAAACATCTCCAGAGTCTTGAGCTCTACCTTGGCTATTGTTCAGCTTTGCAGTTTCTGATATACCCACCACTTTCCCCAGCTTTTTATGTGCAAACGTTGAATTTAACTTGTTGAACTTCACACATTCGGTGTCAGCCTGATTTTAAATTAGGAAACTTGTGTGTGAGAACTGTTCTTCACACAGCAAACGAGACAGTCTCAACAACTCATACACACTCAAGAAGAGCCTGCCAACAGAAGAGGCCTCCTAGGCAGCAGGTCCAGCGCTTGCACCTACCCTTCCACATTCCAGAGACAGAAGGGAAGCCACCCTTCCTAGGCACATTAGAAGGAGACAATTTATTAGGGTGCTCCTGTATGTACCAAGCTGAAAGAGATGGGGTGCTATTAATGTACCTGTGCACTCAGGGCACTGGTTAGTCAGAGTTTTCCTGGTTCTCCTCTCACGCATCTCTCTGAAAGGCACTGCATGTCCTGAGATGGGAGAACGCATAAACTTTGCTAAGAAAACAGACCAAATCTGTTGCTTGCACCACAGGCAGATACTTCAGCCTTCCCTCAATCACAGGGTTAATCTATCCTATCAGCCTCCTCCCTCCTTGTCCCAAACTATGTTACTAACACACCAATTTTTCAGTCCCTTTCTGACTCCCTGTACAGGTGAATATCAGTTGCAGCTCCATCTAACTAACATGCCTGAGCTGATCATCACAAAAACTGCTCAAAGCCCAAGCTTTCTTCAGCAAAATCTCTCATACAACACACATACCTACTATGAACATGGTGTTAAAGCCAAGCGTAGCTTTTCTTCTTCCAGATGCTGATAGGGAAGAAGTCAGTTTTTAACTGAGGGTGGAAAGAAAGGAGGAGAAAGATTTTCTGGCTCCTTCTGCATTTTCCTTCCCTCTGCCTCAGGTTCCCAGGCACATGGGCTACAAGGAAACCTGCTCTGCTCAAAACTCAATTGAACTGAACGTGGAAAGCAGCAGAGCCGGTACCTTCCTCCAGCAGCCCCCACTCCTCCCATTCTCTCCACTCCTCGTATCTTCCCCCCTTCCCACACAGGTTTTCTTTTCTAGTCACTTACGCTAAGAGTAAAGTTTCCTCCTCAAACACTCCTTCCAGAAACACTAGGCAAAACTGGCAGTTTTTCATTTCAAAGGCATCAGAGTGCAGAAAAACAACCCAGACGGACAAACACGATCCACAGCTGCTTGTGACCACGGATAAGAGAACAGAAGCACGCCAGAAAATTTAGGTGGCTTAAGAAGTTTACATACTTTCCTGAAAACATCCCTGATGGGTAGTGAGATCTGTGAAGATTCACTCACTTGTCCTGTCTCTTCTATTGCAAGATGAACAAGATCATTATGGACAGCACTGGCTTTCATCTGTTCTCGTTTGGTTCAACGCAAGCATGAGAAAGCCCTGCTTGCTGGTGACAGGGGAAGGATTTGTTTTTCACTTATTCTCTGATATAAAGTCACTTTCTCAACTAAAGAAAGCTCCAGGCACTTGTGCTTTTGTTTTCATCATTAGACCTTCAGCCTCGGCTTTCCTCTAAGGGCATTACACAAGAACAGGGAATCTTTCTATACAGAAAAGCAAAAGAATTCCAGATGTCTCCAGGACTAATTAAAGAGGACAAGTGGGCAGGGACTAACTGGCAGGTTTTGTTTGAGACATCTGGTTTTCAAGCCTCAGGTGCATCTTCCTGTGAGTCACCAAGCAAGCCTCTTGCTCACTGAGCTGCCCATCACTATCAGGGAAGTACTAGTAACTAGTACTACATCTTGAGCAAAAAAAGCATTAAATCAGAACCAAGGATTTTTAATTGCAAGGTTAACAGGTGTTATAAGTATTACAATGGTTGTTTATGGTTACATTCCCAAACATGTTTTTATAGCAAGATCCTGAAAAGAGAGTTTACATTCTTTCAAATGATGGTTTGTGGTGAAGAAAGTGAGATCAGGCAGCAAAATTTGTTGTCTCCTCCAGCCACCCAGCTCCCCTGGTGGATTTTGCCGGCCCACAGACAGACAATCTAATCCACTAAACTGCTGCCCTGACTAGTTTAGAATATTATGGACAAACTGCCTTTATTTTAGGCAAGTGAATGAGCCTGAGAAGTTTCAGGAACTGATCAAGTGAAAGAAGCGCCCCTGGCTTAGGAGCGGCAATATCTACCCAAGGCATCAGACACCAGCCACGTGTGCTCAACGTGCAGAGATCAGTGAGAGCCATCCACACACATTTTAAGTCACGACAATATTAGGCTTGTGAGTAACAGTTTTGATGTGAAGTATTAAGTGCAGTAAAAAATAATATACATGTAGAGATTTTGCACGCTGCTTCAGTCTCTAGTTTTCTTATACTTATCTTATACTGATAAAAGTTGCTGTCCCTTCTGGAAATACAAATTTAATGACTTTTAAAAGGAAGTGAAGTTTTTAAAATAACTACAATGTTCTAAACCAACTTCTACAAAAACAGAGCAACTTTAGCACATCTTTCATGATATCTGTATTCAGTTCAAGTTAATACTTAGTTTTCGCAGTTCTCTCGGTGTCTTGTGCCTCTCCATTGCAAGGAAAGGGTAGCAACCTCTTTTCAGCAGATCCTCCTAATTAAGTGCAAGGACTATTGCACCCCACTGCTGCCCCTCTTAGCTGGTTCAGTGACTGAGCGGCTTCTAAAGCCCTCTCTTAGCTTGCTGATACAATGCCAGAGTTAAAACAGCAGCTACTACTCAGAACAGTGTAGAAATCTTCATGCTAAAATGCCTTCACTTGCAAGGAAAGAGTGAAGAAAGTCATTTTATTCAATCCTCTGCTACCAGATAAGAGTACAAACATGTGAAAACTCCGAATATCAGAATGTAGAAACATCTTTGTTTTTCTATCAAACAGTCTTTAGGGTGGCAGTAATGAAGAACACTTCCTCTGAGCTGGAAACACAGAAGATAAAACTACGGGTATATTGTGTTTCCCAAAAGCAAATAAAAGTATCAGTTCAAACTAACTGCTTGGTGACCTTATCTAGAGGGAAGCATAAGCAGCATGGGAACCAAGGTCATTTTACTGCTCCTACATGACACAGTCTAGACTTGCACAAGGGAAACAACTGTATTAAGGGAACGGACACCTGCAGACTCTTCACTTCCAAAGGATTACTCAAAAAACAGGGGGTGAGGAGGGAGTGTGAAGTAAAAAGCACATCAGAGCCACACCACCACCCATCAGTGCCTTGGAAGAAAGGCACTGAACCTGGTGGGCCTATTCCCATGCAGGGTTTGTAGGAGGCCTGTAACAGGCTGTGGTCAATGCTACAAAGCAGGGGCAGGAACGGGCAGGTCTGCAGATGTAATCAGCACAAAAATTTGCAAACCCCTTTCGAGCACAGCTAGCGATCTTGGACTGCCCCCGCACACGGAGGTGCCAAGCTGCTTTCAGGGAACAACGCTAATGAACACTCTCGTCTCCTGGCTTCCCAGCTGGAATGATGCAGAGCAGAAACGTGGCAACCAGAAGGTCTGCTGGAGGCACTATGGAAACCGTGAAGGAGCCCTCGCAGCCTGCTCAGATGCTCAAAGCCAGCTCCAACCCAACAGCTCTCCCACAATCCACAATTCAATCCTGGGATCCCACACAAGGATCTCCACATCCCAACTCCTTGTTCTGGCTCTCGGATACGGCACCCAAATTAAAGGCCTACTGTAGAAAAGCTTCCCCTCCATCCTCCACATCTGATACTACTACACGCAGGAATGGAATCAAAGGCCATAATATTCATTATCAGCCAGGTTTCATAAGCACAGAGATCATCCGGAGCAATTCCATGTGCCTGCCTGTCCTTCTACAATTTCTGAACCCTTTGGTTGACAAGGGCAAATTCAAGAGCATTAAGAATAATTACATTTTGTCTAGTCTTTCGGAAAGAAGTGACTAGGCAGAAGAAGAAGAATCACAAAGGGCTCAAAAAAACCCCCCACCATTCATGATTAGTCACAAACACAGCCTGGTTTCTTGTGAATTTGTGCAGTTCTGCGATTCACAGAACAACTTGTTTTCCCATATACTTTTCTGTAACAACGGAGAGGAAAGAATATGCATGTTCCTTCACCTCTTCCACCCGTTCACCCTTAACACTCTGTCCATCGGTTGTCAGACCCCCACTTCGTACAGAGGCTCAAATGAGATAAAGACCATCACCAAGGAAGCTGCATCCCCTTCTTTTCAGGGCAGAAATGGGCTGCTTCACATCCTAAAGGAGGGTAATACAAGCCACTGTCGTCAATAGGGCAGAATAAATATTTTAAAGTACATGTAAAAATACTTCTGAGACTCACATCACGGACATGACATGTCCGCAGCTCAAACCTAAGTGGATATACACTCAGCCATCTGTTTTCTCTTAAATCACTCAAAGGTGTTGTTTAATAGGCATGGACGTACATTTCTGCTTCAGAGACGGTCAGGAGGAGGCACATGTCTTTGGCATCACTAACTACTTGGGAGAGCACTTCCCACTGGACAGACACAGGTCTGAGACCCCAGCAAATTGCCATGCCTTCCGTTTTACTCTCCTCACTTTGGTGTCTATTCCCTTAAGTGCAAGTATTTCTCACCACCATCAGCTGACACAGAAGAACAGCATGTAAAGCACTCTAGCCTTCTACATTTCATATTACTAACGAGCCAGAAATGGAATGTATACGGGTTGCACACAAAGCAAAATTAAAATTTCCTTTTAATAGTGCTATCTCCTCTAGTTATAGCTGTTACAGACACAGCATGGATGGGAAGCGTGTCTGTTGATGGAAAAATGAGATTAGGGAGGACAGAGGTTTGTTTGCCGCCTCCACTCTATCTTTTGAGGTTGTCTAAAACAGCATTTTAGAAACCAAAGGCCAATGGCTCTTGCTCAGAGTTCATCAGTTTTCCGGGCTCATTGGGAATCCTGATTACTTTTTAACAATGCATTTGTTATGAAATTGCACAATAAACTGGGCAGAAAGCAGTCCTAGGTAGTTTTGCAAGACGGAATCCGCAAACTCAAGCCGCCTTCTCCGCTTGGTCCACAGGGCTTATTTGTGTTTGCCAGATCTTTCATATCAGCTATAATTGAGTTAACAGAGTATAACCGAGTTAAGGGCTGCTTTAAAACATGCACGCTCCTGTAGCATCCTTCCAAATAAGTAAAAATAAAAGGCGTTTCAAAGATAGAAAACCTGAATGAAGACCATCACCCACAGAGCTCTGGTTTGGTACCTGGGAATATATATATATATATAAAAAAAAAAAAAA
>VZSG01000050.1:2427081-2451893 GCA_013398315.1 Nothoprocta pentlandii
AAAAAAAAAAAAAAAAAAAAAAAAAAAAAAAAAAAAAACTATTTACATTACCAAATTATAAAACCGTGTCTCCTGACCCTCATTAACTAGCTCTGGGTTTAGTACTGGGTGATGGAGCCTTTCATTTAGAGACTTTGATTTCAGAGAAGTAGTACTCTGAATCTAGTCTCTAAAGGCATCGGTCATCTAGCTAGCTAGACTAGCAGACATTTGCCATCACATCTCTGCAATCCGTACTAGCCTAATGAGCATCTGTGCAAAGAGGACAAAGATAGGGAAAAACATTGAGTCCAAATGTTCATAGAGTGCTCCACTCTTTTGGGGTGCCTGGGTGACTCTAACATCGGACAAACAACACAGACTCAGCCAGATTCATTTCAAATTTTGGGAAAGGTGGAAAGTGAAGTACCCACTAATTCCTATAGATAAGGTAAATTTTGCCACAGAAAGCATCTACTGGATCCAGTGTAAAGCAATTCAGATATTTCCCTGAACTTGATTTAGCTCATTTACAAAATGTACATGGTTCTCAAACAGAAATACGGTACTCATCAGGTTCACAGAAGCAGCTAAGCACTCATTAATGTCACAGAACCTTAGCAATTTATATCACTGAAGATTTCAAGCCAAAGTTTCAGGACTGGAGCCGCTCAAGGCAAAAAAGGAGCTATGTCATAGGTCTATGCCTGAAGCAGTCCAGCAGGGAGCATTATACATCTAGGAAAGATCTCGGAGTGTTTCTATTTGTTAAGTCTGTATCAGAGTCAGCTTTCACTGCTGTCTCCAGCTGGCTTCACAAAAATTAGATCAAATTCATACATAATAGTGCAATCCTAACTATTGGAATTGAACAGAAAAGTGGAAAATAGCAATGCAATTCCCTGACACAAACGAGTGTATACATACGCAGTAGCCAAACTACCTCTGTACAGTACTTTGAAACATCAACATCCTGAGTCATTGTGGCACTTAAACCATGTGGTAAAGACAAAACAGCATCTGCGAGGCCAATACGCTGATCAGCTGTTGAAAGAGGGTTGTATATAAATAACCAAGATGATCTAACAATATTTGGAAGACACACAAGCAGCAGGACAAATGGTATGTATTTACACTTCTACATGAGTGATGCTATTTAAATTGAGCAGCTTAATTAAGAATATAAAGTGAGATGCTTGTGACCACACAAATCTTAAATTCTGATCTAATTCTGGGTGTTCTTCTATTCCAGTGCCAGTAAATGGGAGAGATAAAGGTCCAACTCTGGCCATCCTGAAGTCCTTGACTACAATTCAAGAGGCCAGGACTTTCCTCTCCCCTAATCCCCGAAGGCTTCCCACAAAGTCAATATCCCACAGTTACACAGTGACACTAATATCCAAGAGCAGGAAAATATTTTTTCTTTAACTTGCAATTAAAAAAAAAGGCACTGATCCACTCCAATGAGAACAGACTTAGCAGGCAAAAGGCTCGCCGTTGGCTCCTCCTATATGAATTTCATACATCACAAATACTGCACTCCATTACTGATACAGCAAATGCAGCCAATTTCTTTAAATGTATTTACTGGGAATATATGGCAAAATATTTCCAGGTAATTTCCAGGTTAAAATCCTCTGAACATTTACCTTTCGAAAAGCTTCTTATTTTAGCCCTCCAAAAATAAGATTCATTTTTGTAACAGTCTACATGAAAGAATAGCAAGGAGGCATATTTTCCCTTCACCATGCACCCTTTCAGCATGAATGAGGACTTAAAAATGTAAGTGCAATAGAAAGCCCCAGTGCTTCTGCCATCCTGGGGCCCCAGCCCCTTTTACATCAGAAACCATTCTGATGGAAAGCAAACCAACAGGTTTCTCCCTCTTTTTACAGAGCCCTATATTCAACTTATTCTCACTCAGCTTCTCCTTTCAGGGAAGTCCCGGTTCACAGCTGGGTTTCCTCTTGCTCCAGTGAATGTGGAGGGATGTGACAAGATGCTGGAAGCGATGCTAGCTTCTGAAGCTTAGGGTGCTGCAAGGGTTTTGGCCTGTGGAACGAACGTCGGCTCTGCACGCGCCTGGCTGCAGCAGATCGGTAGTTTGCTTGTACATCAAGCAACATTATCTTTTCTTGGGGCTCCTTTATATAAGAGTCTTCCAGCCCTTCGGGCATAGAGGGAGAACTCTCCTCCTGTGAATTCTCCGGCTCGTAGCTGACTTCCGAACAGTAACCTGAGTTTATTGTTTCTTTGTTGTTCATTTCTGTTTCTGCTTCCCAGTAGAGATCAGGTACATCTGGGTCACAAGAGGTTACGTACTCAGAGACGGTAGAAAGAGATATATTCCCTCTATTTTCCAGGGAAGAATAGGCTTGTGTCCAAGGCATTTGAAGACAAGATGGAAAGAAGTGGAGGGGAGTTTCTGAAACACTTGGTGCTTGGTTTGGTTGGTCGGATGTATAAGGAGGCAATTTGTCATCTGAAGAGGAGTATTCTGTCATTTCAACCTCGTGGTCCATCTCACCTAGACGGCAAAGAGAAACATATTTAGACACAGACTTTCTATACAGTGCAAACTCGTTTTAATTTTAAAAAGTAATTTTCTAGGAATCCTTTGAATTTGGTAATTTTGCTCAAAATCTTATGAAAGTGAATGATTTCAGACTGCTTTTGAGCTGGGAAACCGTAGTCTGTTCTAATGCCTTTATCTTGACTGAATATGAGGTGGAATTGAGTCTAGTGCTGAACACTGCATAATACAAGTATTTAGGAGATAGAGCCATTATCTGGTCACTAAGATGTGTCTTTATTTTTGAACCATTTAGTCCCAAGGCTCAGCAAGGAAATCTTTCAGACATTTTTGAAATTAACTGTGGTCTTTAAATTAATGAACAGAAGGTATCAGCAGACTAGCAGTTCCTTCTTAGCTGTAGACTACAGTTTTCTGTATGCTTTGCATTGTGCAGGCCAAGTTCACATTCCTACTTTTAGTTTTCAGTCTCTACTGGAATTCCAGTGTCATTCTCCTTGTAGGATGTTTTGTTACAGGAGATAGTTCAGAGGACTATTTCTGGGGGTAATTAAGCTCTGAGCTTGTTAGCTCGGGCAATCTAGTTGCCCCAAATGCCTCTTAAGAAACACAGTCAAAGCCCAGTGACTTTGATATATCAAACAAACTTGCACAAGAACTAACCGCGTAGCAATTCTAAATAATAAAGCCAGGTATAATCAAGGCAATAGAATGGAGGAAAAGAACAAAGGTTAGCAAGAAATAGTTCCGTAAGTAATAAGACAGTATTATATGACAATATTTTCAATGGAAAAAAAAGACTTGAAGAGATTTTCAATGTGGATAAATGTCAGGGAGAAGTTTCCATTTTGGAATGCTGTTCAGGGTTCTAGGTTTTACTCAGGATATTGGAATTTAATTCACAATCTTTTAATGAATTCAACCTGTAATTTAAATTACTATTTAAAAAGAATCAGAAGATATTCTAATAGAGAATTGAGCATTCGAATCAACCACATTGCTGCATTCCACTTCAGTGGAGAAAGTAAGCCTGGAATTACTCTCAAACTTGCACATCTTCTGTAAGGACAGAAGCCAAAACAGAAGCGAAACGGCACCTTCTTTTCTATTTTTCACAGATTTCTCTCCAGCTAAAACTGCACAGCAGTTACACACAGGATGAGATCTTTGTCTGAACAGAAGTTCGCCAGCTACCTGCAGAAGTACTTTCTGTCTACCCCATTCCTTTGTGGATACACAGAGCATACTAGGTCCCACACATGTGATCGAGGATCTCCCGGCAACTAATTCCCAATGAAATTGAGGACTGCATTTCATAATCTCCGCAGCGCCCTATGCTCTGTTTGACGATGGATGAACTGTGACCCGAGCCGTCTCATTTACAGCAGTATGTCAGTTATGGAAATGAAGGCTGATCTTTATGGTGTGGAAAAATGTTACAGAACAAGAATTAAAGGGCCACTAAGATATTCATTTAAATCCAGAGTTGGTTTGTTTTGAAGTCTCTAACCCATTAGCAACATCAGGCTGTTTAGTGCATCAAAAAGGAATTTCCCTGCATTTCTGTGGTTTCAGAGCAAGATATGGATTAGGAAAAATTCACACTTAAAGGGAAAGGCAAATGCCTGGGCTTTAACCAAAACTGTAATTCTGCTTTTCTGTGGTTTTGGCCGTTGTGCAGTTATCTCTACCTGTGTAAGGGAACTCTGAGGCTTAAAACTTGCTTCATTTTTAACTCCCTCTTATGCAAATCAATGGTGTAATCAGCAGTTTCATTTAACAGTTGCACTGATAAATGAGAGGGAGCATTTTCATTGACTAAGCTCAGGATAAAGAAGAATCTGACCCGGTCTGAAGAACTCGTGCAAGGCCTCTTAGTGGCAGAGGCAAAATCACAATCTGGTCGGGCTAAGAACAAGCGGCTAAGCTCAGCCCATTGCTGGTCTAGGCCTCCTGTTCCTACTGCATATCTGATGGGTTAATTGGAATATTTTTTGCTTAGCATTTAAAGTGTTCAAGCCAAAACAGAGAGCCAGATCCTTAGTTGTTTTAAAAATAACTGGGCATTTCACCCCAAATATTTACAGCTGGGATGTATTTCTATATGAGGAAAATAGAAAAAAATGTTTAGCTGTTCAAACAGGAGGAGAATAGAACACATTTAGTTGTAAAAAAAAAAGAAAAAAAACAAGAAGAAATAACTTTGAAGAAAAAAATAGAAAAGTAAACTTCTTATCAGGGAAGTAAGAGTAGACAGGAAGAGTGATTAAAAATAAAGATGATAATTTTGCTTTAAAATATTACATATGTGTTGATTCTGGGAGAAAAGATCTGGGTCGGTCCTCTGGGCCATCTGCTTGCAAGAAGGAATCTATGGATTTATTGCTGAGTCGGAACGGAGTGAGGCGTCTGAAGTTGTTTGGAGAATACGGGATCTGCACTCTGGCCCTTTGCGATGGCACCACGGTATCTTCGCTAGATAACCATGGTGAGAACTTCATGTAGACACTTTGATCATCATCAGCTGAAAATACCGGGTTATCAATTCCTACAAAAGTTTATGAGTAACAAGCTCAATTAAATACGGTAACTTCTTGGCAACACAAGAAGATGTATAGGAGAAGACCTATAGTGAAGAAACCCATTGGTAGATATACTATTATACACCCACAGTTTGCTCTCTCAGGCATGGCTACTGCTAATCAGCTTGGATTTCCTTTAGAGAGAAAAATTGGATATCAGGCGCAGTTACAGGTAGGATGTCTGCAGACAATGAATATAATTAATAAAAGAAACAATTAGTTCCTCCCTCAACCAAAATAAAGGCAACCTAAGAATTGCATTCAAATCAAAAAAAAAAAAAAAAGGAGACAACAAACATAATAATAAAACCTTGAAGTGCTCAAATCCATAGAGGTACGAGATGTGTCTGAGGGAGCCAATGTAGGCCATAGAGCAGTCAAAAACATCATCAGCCTTTTAATTTAAACATATAGTATAGATATAAATCTATGCTGTTTAAACAGTAAAAGAAAAAATTGAAACAGTTTATTTCTACCTCTTGCCACACACTTTTTTTTTGGATCAATTTCTGGATACCTTTACATAAACTCAAACATAGAATTTGTCCTGATGCAAGTGAAAAGCTGCATCAACATGATTGCCAAGAGCCCTGACACAAGTATTTATATTCTCTGCATCCAGTATGTTACCCATACATACATTGAGAGCTCAAATAGAAAAGGACTTAGAGAATTATTAAAGTTCAAAACCTTTGAAAACACATAATACTATTTGGTTTATATATCAAAATGTATTTTCAACCTGATAATTCAAAGCCACTCAGGTCTGGAGGTCAAATACACTAAGTTTGCCAGAAATGCTGCAGATCTTCCCCTTTCTGTGACTACCATGGGTTTTGTATTATCTCTAAAATGATCTGGGACTATAACATTTCAAGGATCTGAAGGAACTGTGAATTTAAGATGAAAAAAATCACATAAAAGAAGAAATATGAAATGTATCACACAGCAAGTTGATTTAAATATCAGAAATCATCTCCAAAGGACTGGTATTGGCTGGCCTTGTGAAATAGGAGAAGTCTAGGATAATGTTTTCTGTTGGTAGAAATAATCAGTGCCTTTAGCTCTGGATTATGCTCACAACTGCTGTATTATCTGCTGCGAAGTTGATGCTCTCCATACCTTTAAATATTCCAGACTTCTCATGTGTTAATAACAATATTAATAATACAATAATATTAAGCAAATTGACTTTCTAAGAGAATAATAATAATAATAAATCTAAAGCAATATCATTGCTCATAATTTGTTTTATATTTGAGGGAAAAAATCTGTATGTAGCTGATTATCTTACCGCTAGGTGTATCTGTGAAATTTTGCTTTGTCACGTTAGCCAGAAAATCAACTCCTTTCCCGAGGTGCAAAGTTTCATAATCATTACTTTCTTCTGGCTCAGAAAACTCCAAATCTGGGTGAAAAAAAAAAAAAAGAAATAAAAAATAAAGTCCAATTTGGTTAGAGATTTCTGTAAGTTTTGATCTAAGAGGTTACTTCATTCTGTTTTGACGCAGATAATAATTATAATTATCTAAGCTATATCATTTACAAGGATCCGGATAAGAGCAAAAAAGAGCTTGAATGTATCCCATTTGTAGCTTCAACACCAATTAGATTAAGAAAGACAGCACAGGTGCTTCAGCCTTGCATTAGTGCATGGTACTAAGGTAGAGATGGCTCATTCCAGATATGCTCTTGGCTGAGACTTTGCTTTCCTGGCACTGAAATGAGCACACACATAACATGTGAGCACTGTGTGGCTCTTAAATGCTCGGGTCTGGTCAACTGTGGTCTGGTCTGCATCAACCAGTCACAGCATTCTCATCATTAGAAAGAGGTTGGCATCAGTACCCTGCTACCACATTGCTTCTTAACGCTGTTCTACAAAGAAACTTTTATTTTCTTTTACAAAGAAACTATATCTAAACTTTTACTTTAGGTAGAGGATGAAGAGATTTCTGTGAAGAATGTGCTTTAAGGAGGCAGTGTTGGATGACCTTCTTGAAAGTATTTGGATGGCTCTACCCAAGTAAAGGAGTCCAGAGCATTACCATTACTCAGCATGCATTGCCTCTGTCAGTCAAAAAAAAAAAAGGAACAAACACCCAAAACCACAAAATAAACCTCCAGAAAATGATTTAAAGAGCATATATGAGCTTGGAGCTATGGGAAGAAATAAATCTCTCTGCTTTACTTCATTTCTCTTTGAGATCAAGAGATTGTCTACAACTCAGAATAAGAGTTTAGCAGCTTTTAAACATTAACCACATTTCAGTTCTGAAGTGAAGCATATGATTTTATCATATATATGATACTTAGATATTAAATGTATCATATATGTAAATGATAGCAACATGATATAAATAATACTATAGCATTATAATTTGACCTATTTGCCTCCACCATGTCTTGTTACTCATAGAAGGCCAAAAGATGGCTAAAGCACCAGGTCTAAGTATTTTGCAATTTAAACTCACAAAGAAGATGGCAGATTTTGATTTTTTTCTTTCGTGTTTTGGCTAGTGATGCTCCCAGCACTGTGAGCTTCAATGTACATTTTTAACGTTGACTCCTTTATTAGGCTTTAGTGAATAGGTGTGAAGAATGAGTCAGTGTTAACTCAAATTAGAATGCCATTCAAACTACTGAATTTTATATGGTGTGGTAGCATATGCAGACATACGTTGCTCTGGTCAGAAACAAAGACATTAGTGAAAGTTGCTCCATACAGCTTATTCAAAAAGGAGTGGAAATATCATCTACCTCACAGGCCTGCATCTTTTGTTTTTTCAAAACGTAATAATGACATTTTAAAATTATAAGTGAGAGAGCTGATTCATATATGATTTATCATGCTGTTGTCTAGAAAAACAACTTCTAAATCAGCAAAATACCCAGACACTACATTTGGAAGAATGAAGCAGACCTGCCTAGCTCAGGTTATGAACAGAAGTTCCTTTTTAATACCAGTCTCATCTTGGCATGCCATGCAGTTTTTCAGCAATTATTATTATTATTTTTCTTTTACCAACAATGTAGTTGGTAAAATGTAGTTAATGAAGCTAGTCTAACAGTTGGTTTACCTTTTTCCTTCAAAACAAAATCTTGCACTGGGTTTTCTGAAGGTATTTTTCCATTTGGTATGGCACTGCTGTTTCGCTGAAAGAAAACAGAGGAAAAGTTACCAAAGATACTGCCACATTTAAATAGCAAAGCCAGAAACATCCTTATAAAATCCACAGGGTTCCATGGTATATCCCTGAAATCTCTTCTAAGCTTTGCTCATGTCCCAGTATTGATGGTGCTATTTTCTCCACTCTATGTCTTACTGCAGGAATAGAAAGTGGCTTTAGTTTTTCAGATGCTACCGGTTGCCTCCACTTTCCCTGCAAATTCTGTGGCCTGGTCCATTTTCAGTGGCAGGCAGTGATAGGATAAGGGGCAATGGGAACAAGTTGAAACAAAGGCAGTTCCATCTCCATGTGAGGAGGAACTTCTTCCCTGTGAGGGTGACAGAGCCCTGGCACAGGCTGCCCAGGGAGGCTGTGGAGTCTCCTTCTCCAGAAATCTTCCACACCCACCTAGATACAACCCTGTGCCCCGTGCTCTGGGTGTCCCTGCTTAAGCAGGAGGGTTGGCCTAGATGATCTCTAGAGGTCCCTTCCAACCTCAACCATTCTGTAATTCTTTGAAACTGCATCTCTACCCTGCCTCATCACCTTGCAGTGCTCCCACTTGACTCAAATTCTCTTGTTTTATAAGTGATCAAAGGTGTCTCACCCAGAAGGCTACAAAAGCTTGGAGAAAAGCAGCGTGTGAGAAGGTCACCCATGAACCACCTCAGAGTTAAATTTCTTCTTGCCAAGAGACCTTAAGGTCATGAGGTTTTACAGGTCAGAGATAATATCCAGACATGGGACCCTTCATGGCAGTCCCTCCTGCCCTCCCCACTCCTTAGTTTGCATAACAGATGATTCTACGTGCAAGTATTTTACCCTTTTTTGGCCCCGGTCTCGCTTGTGGATTTTATTGAGCTTCTTGGGGTGGTTTATTCCTAGTTTGGTACTCTTGAAAGACTCCAAGCGCTTCCTCATTGTCCTGTGGAAAATTTCCTTGTCTTGCTTTTCATCTTCATTGTGCATGATCTCATGTCGGCTGTACAGGTGTTTGTGCTATGGCCAGGAAGGAAAACCAATATTCATTTATTTGGAAATGCTGCTAGGGGCTCTGGATTAATGCAGTCAAACAGAGCCAGGAAAACAAAAGTGGCTGCTTAAAATACATAGATAAATAAATAATTAATCAAACAAACAAGGGCTAATCTAAAGGCATTAGTGGAAACTCTTTTCTTTCTCTATAATAATACTGATATTAGTCCAGGAATACTAAGTGTAACTAATAAAGAGTGATGTGCATTCAAAGACAAAGATCCCATCTTCCTCAAGGCTGGATTTGGAAGATGCGTTCTTTCCTTTCAAGCCTGATTCCCAGATTTGTGGTTCCTAGAGTCTCCCAGGTTTAGACTGAGAATCTGTTCTGTGTTGGCCTCCTGCTCTCACCTCTTGCCTGGGTTTGTACAAGTACTGCTGTAGGGTATGGTGCGCCACTGTATCTTCTGTGTCTCGGATGCTCTTCCTCCTCTGCTCCAGCGCTTGCATGTCAAGGCAAACTGGTCCAGCTTTATCTCTCCTGAAGAACACCAAAGTACAAACAGGGTTTTTTAGAATCATAGAATGCTTGAGGTTGGAAGGGACCTCAGAGGTCCCTTCAAGAGGTCCCCTTTTAAGTCACTAATTGCAGAAGAGGAAGAAAAAACAAGAAAATGGGGAAAGACAGGGAGATTTTTTTGTAAAAAAAACAAAAAAACAAAATGGAGCAAACAGAATAAGCCAACAGCTGATGGGATGGGAAATGTGAAAAGAGTATACAAGTTAGCCTTTTAAAATGTATTGGTTTCTTGTATTTAAGGTGAGAGTAGCATTTGCTACTCTTATTTCTCTCCCTATAGGTCCCATGGTCTATTCCCTTTGAAGCATGAATGATTTAAAGAAGGAGCAATATTTTTCCTTGCCTCATTCGTGACCAGAGCTCTCTACACCAGACTTAGCAACAATATCCATCACTGTCAATTGCAGTTCTCTGATGCCACAGGAACCAAACAGATATATGCTCCATTTTATGAGCTTTATCTGTTTGCTTTTTTTTTTTTATGCCAGTTACCTTCCTGTAACTGCATTACTGATGTTCTGTTATCCATAATCACAGCTATCTGACTATAAATTATAATAAAAAGGGACATGAGAGCAATTTTCCGGGCAAGAGAGGTTGTCTCCGCACATAGGAACCTAGATGATCTAGGGAGGCAGTGGAGAAAAAAAAGACTTTACAGAGGATGACTCTCAGCACCTTAATTTAGGCAATAAGTAGGGGGCTTTGAGTTGCCTTGAGAGGGTTTTTTGTTTTCCCTGTTCATTATACACAGATTCCTAAATTTGGTTCCCATGGTCAAATATCTAAAGTGCAGCTGTGTGGATACTCCCTTACCCCCTTGAATGTGATAGCTGTGGAATTACAGAATTCACAAAGCTTTTGCTAGAGATATAATTCTTAAGGAGTGCTAAACTCCTCTTTTAAGATGCTGAAAAAATCGTGCTTAGATATGGAATAGATATGCGAAGCTCTAACCAAGAGTGGCTTGAAAGTTTTGATGCCATTTTGCAAGTGTGAAGAAATGTATATCTTCCCCTTTTAAAAAGTAATCTTTCAGGTGGGTTTTCTTTTCCTTTTTTTTTTTTTTCTTTTTTTTTCCTTTTATTACTTTATAGTCTTATTCTTTGGTTTACATCAGTCTGTCTATTCTTGGAAGCAGCCAGGTATGAGTTAGGGAAGATGCAAGTCTTTCTATTTGCACTGAAAAATGAGTGGGCAAAGTGAAACCGGAGCATTGATAGCATCATATGCCCATGTTACGTGGAAGGAAAAGACTAATGCAAATTCCCAAAAGTAGTAAATGAGGGCCCTACAATTTACATTTCTTAAAATTTCTGACTGTAATCCCCCACATTGTGTTCTTTGAGCCCCTTCACATCATATAGCACAAACCCAAGAGGCAGCTAGCCCATGAGCTGCATGTACTCACAGCAGGTAGGAGACAGAGCTCTCCACTGTGCTGGGCCGCGGGGTGCTGAAGTCCACGTTCACCATGTTGTCTGTGCTTGGCGACCGTATGAAAGCCAAGGAGCCTCGACGTTCTCCCTGGCCGCAGCAAGAAATGGGACACGTTACTGCATTTACATCCATTTTCTGAAGTGTGGCTGACTTCCTTTTCAAATCAAGTTTATTGTCTCATATATACATCATACCATGTCATCAGTGGAGGAATTTTTACCACCAGGAAGTTACTAACTGCATATTTTATTCATCATTCCTTTCCAGCATTCAGGAAATATGTGTTTTTACAGCAGAAGGAGCTGCTGTCTGCAGCAAGAATCTGTAGGAACCAAGTACTGATTTTTCTGCAATACGTTTTATATCACAAATACACTCTAGAACAGTAATGCCACAACCATCTTACCTCTCCTTCTGAAAAAAAGTATTGCCTTTTTCTTGATCCTACATTCATCTGTTATATTTTTTATTTTGTAATGATGCAATAAAAATTTGCTCCCAGTACAAAATGTCCTAGGCTAATTATGATTTTATGTTTTTATGATTATTTTTGCTGTTTATGATTTCTCAGAGAACTCTGGGTTAAATTGAGCTTTTACTATAAATGTTGTCTTCTAAGTGGCCTAATATTAAAGCATGGCCTAATATTAAAATATGATCATTTCCAAAGCTGTGAATTTAAGCTAACTACAAAATCCTTGAAGTGTACCCATGCATGAGAATGTGCTATGTGAACTTTGGTATCCTGATGAGAGTGCAGAGTAACTATTTGAGAATCCTATACCGTGATTCTGAAAAGTGGTAGAGGTAAGAAATGTATTTTAAGTCATTTCTGTTTGCTTGCGCTGGATTATTTTGAGCTCAGCTGACTTATACTCTCCTCTCACCTCTGTAAGGAATTTATTTAGGTTCAAGCTGAGCTCTTTCAAGCTCTTGCTGCAAAAATAACAGCAGACTTGGAAGAAGAATGAATTTATAAAAACTGTTTTTCTGGCAACTCAGAAGAGAAGGGGCATCTGGAGGAGGATTCCTCCTATTCCTATCTCTATTCCTCTTTGAAGAAATGGCTTCCATTTCATTGCCAGCTTGTAAATTCACACACATCTAGCTATTTCAAAAATCAATAAAATGCACTTTTTATCAGTCTATCCTGAAGCAAGTATTAATGTGAGAAAGGTGGAATGACTCAAGGATTCAAAACTCATGACTCATTAACTAATTTCCACTGGAGAAAATCTTGTTGAAACCTATTGTAGAACCTAAAGATTTTTTAATTTCTTTTTTTTTTAATATCTATTGTTATGACAAAAATGTAATTTGTCTGCAGGAGACATTCTACATAAACATTATCGAGACTTCAGTAGTGTGTCAAAACTCAGCATCTTTGCGTGATGCGCTATAATGAGAAAGATCACTCTTCCAAGCAAAGAATAATCTGACTTAATCTGATATTACTATATAGAATTAAAGCAGTATTAGCTAAAGATACCGAGGGCGAAACTTAAGTTTTTTTCCTGACACAAAGAATACTGCAATAAATCTGCCGAACATTATATTCATCATGCAACTTTCTTTCTCTGAGGTGTGACCCAGAAAGACCCATGAGAAAGAAAATTAGTTCTTGAACTCAAACAGCCTAAAAACTGAAAAGGTAATTTAGAAAATTTTAAACTGAAATTGTCTTGTTCCTTTCTCTTTTCACAACAAAATATTTGCTGAATTTAACCTAATTCTGTGAATACAAGCAACAGATTTTGCTAAAAGAAGTAGAAGCATATCCAGGTGTTTTCATTTCAAAAAAAAATAGATTATTATTATTAAAAAATCTATTCAAGTAAAATGAACTTTTCCCTAGTTATGAAAATGAGTTCACTTGGGGATTTTGGGCAGAGATAAGTTATCACTTCAAAGATCACTAAAATATTACTTCTTAAAACTATTCCTTGCACTATGTAGATGCTGCATGTTTATGCTGACATTAATAAACACTGACTGAAGAGGACAGGAATTCTTATACAATCTGTTAGGACAGCTTGGCTCTGGGAATCATACTCCACATAAGGTCAGGATATTTAATTTAAGGATATTTAATTCTTAAATATCCTCCCATTATTATGTCTTATATTTCTCTAACTTCACAATATTGTGGTTGCATCTGCTATCTGTAATGTACTACTCTGATTTTTGAAATGTCGAGGTTGTGATTCAACTGAATCCAAGTTACTCCTCAAAAATCTTTTGAATGACTGATCTTGCAGAGTGGAATTGTAGCAGTTCACCACTTTGAGTTGCATGGCCACACAGTTTGGAAGGGGCTTCTTCAGAACAGACTTGACTTCACCCAGAAGCACTGTCCTGCAGGAGCCAGGTTTCCCTGCCACACTTAAGAATATGCATTAATTTGGCTGGTCCCATTAGATTTACAGTATTTCCTCATACAAAGAAGGCAGAAATCCAATAATCTTTGGTAAAATCCAACAGAAACATGCACTGATATATATACAATATGCCAGAAAACACTGACATGTACAATATACTAATGTTCAGGGATCATACATAGTACTGAGAACTGCAGCTACCCACACAGGTGATATTGGTTGAACAAACTTAAATTCCTTTTAGGAAAAAAAAAACAGGGCAGAGCAGATATGAAAATAGATTTCTTTTAGACATTTTTATGCAATATTTCATTTTCAAGTTGCAATTAAAAAAAAATGGAATATGGTGCTATAATGTGTCAAAAAAAAAAAAAGCATTCATACCTCAGCCACGTAGCTAATTGCATCCTTCAAGTTGAGCTCATGGAAAACATTAAGAATCTGGTCCCTTGATTTTTGAGCAGACCTTCTCATCAGAATTTTACTGAGGAATTTTCTGTCAAAATTGGACCACCTGATAATTTAAACAAATTACGTTAATGAGAGCAAGCAATTTTAGTGTCACAGCATTTTTAATTTAGGATAAATGCTACATTTTAAGTACTTTCAAAAATAATGAGCGTAGCAGATGGAGGATTTTGGGCTTCAGAGACCTATCACTATTCCAAGTGATTCCATCTGCTTTGCCCCATGACTATTTGGAGGCTACATCTTTTCATCCTGACAGTTGAAGTCTCTCTGTTGTGGAAGCTGACATTATTCACGGGGTTGATAATTATTCCTCTTGGTCAGCCAGAACACCAGACAAGCAGTCCTGGTCTCTATTTCAGGCTGTCACACCTGAGCCCATTAGTGTATGAACT
Source organism: Nothoprocta pentlandii (assembly GCA_013398315.1). Classification (NCBI taxonomy): domain Eukaryota; kingdom Metazoa; phylum Chordata; class Aves; order Tinamiformes; family Tinamidae; genus Nothoprocta; species Nothoprocta pentlandii. The sequence goes on from VZSG01000050.1 coordinate 2,441,582, forward strand.
AGGGACTTGTCACCTCTTGGAGGAAGCAGAGCCTTCCGGAGGCAGGTGTAATACAAAAGAAGCAGATGTAAGGTGGTCTCATTCAAAATACATTAGTCATCAAACCACACACTCAACTGTGATCCTAGATTAAGCTACACCATCTCTTGTTACTCAGGCATATTACTCCCTGACATCAAAGGAGTCAAACTCTGGTCTGCGATTTCAAAAATCTTTAGGTCCATCTCTTGACAGGCAGTATTTCAAAACTGAGGAAGTACACTCCTGTCTTTTAATCCACCAAAAATCATTCCCAACAAATAAGCTAAGGACTGAAGATTACCAAAAGAAAGATGCTCTGTTTCTGATGCCTCATGAAAATTCCTAGTTGCATAAAAGGATATTTTTCAGTATTTCTTGGCTTGCCTCAAATTGCTTGTCTCTCTAGGCTTTCTCACTCTATATGAGCCTAAATGTGTGCATGCACATGCATTTTCTGCTGCAAAAATTAAACTGAAAAAGAGGAAATAAGCCTCCCTTTATAGCTGGATATGGCAATTCTGCTTGAGCTTAAACCTAGCTAGGTAAAATCAAGCTCCAGTCCAGAACATGTATAATCATATGCGATGTTATTAAACCTGAGCTAATATTCTCTGCTTCTCATTGTGACCTAAGGGAGAGCTCTGCAGTATACCAGCTCAACCATGTGGCTTACAGAGTAGAGCTGAAATTTTGAGTCAGATGAAAATTTTAGCAGATCTGACTGTTGAATGCCTGCACCTATGAAGAGACTGAAATCTAGGAAGAAAGGAACTGCATAACCCATTATTAAAGAAGTCCATTTTTAAAGGCCTTTCTTAGCTTATGAAAGCCTGTCCATCACAACCGTAATTCTTCATGTGTGCTTCAAAGAAAATGATGACTGTATCTTCCACTGAATAACTTCGCTTGTCTCAAGCTGGATACGCTATAAACAGGAGGCAGTGGAAATGATCATTCAGTCATGTTTTTAAGCTATTACGCTTAAAACATCTGGGCTAATTCGAAGTACTCTGCGATCACTTCTGGAGTTGCTGAACCCCTCCTATGTAAGAATAAGATAAAAAGCAAACGTTTTTGAGGTTAATTTAAGAGAAGATAATGAGCTTAATTTTAAGAGCAGTCTCTCTTCCTCTCCCAATGAAAACAGTTCATGAAATGGAGTACCGCAGAGAAAGACCAACGTTATATTTTCAGGTCAAATCTTGTGCAAATGGCAAATTCTAAAATCTTGAAAGAAGCTGACCCTTAGCTGTGGACTGAGGCATTTGCAGAGGCCTATTCTGAACTTTACTTGTGGCTGTGGAAGAGAAGACTCTAGGCTCAGGGGGTGGAATTGCACTCTTCACATTTCCTAAATTTCCAATGCTTTCGGTGTCTAACCTTTAAAATTATGCTTTACATCCCTGTTACCACCACTGAAGGACTTAAAATTGTAAATTAATGGATAGGCTTTTGTAGCAATATTTCGAATTTTCCAAGTTAGTTACTACTTACTTATCTCTTAGATAATTATGTCCTATTTGACCAGAGATGTCTTCTATAGCAGAAAGAATGTGATCAAATGCCTAGAAAAGTGAAAGTAGAATTAATATCTTACAGACATTGAGTTCACAATCAGAAAATAGCTCAGTTCATGACAGGTTAGACCAGGTAACTATGCAGGATAACTTTATTGATGCTAAAAAGTTTTTTTTCCCATTTAGAGAAATATTGTGATTGATATACGCTTTTTTTTTCCTCAAAAGTTGACTGCTTTCTACATAGATCTTTGATACTTCAAATTTACTAACTTTTCTTCATTTACACAAGTCTCAGCAAGAAGATTGTTAAATACTCTTTTTATTAACAGTTTTAAGACTTTATCAACTCATTGTATAATCTTCATTTGAGCCCAATGAAGTACATATACTATTACTGTTGATTAAATTGGTTGAAAGCTTCTTAGGGTGTTTTTTTTCCAGAATTTTCAGGAATCAGTACTTTCATCAGAGTGAAATTAGGAGCCACTCTTATGGAAACCAGTGCAAAATCCTTCAGTGATTGAATTCCGCGTAGGTTGATGAAAGTTAGGCTGGGTGACTTTATTTAAACCAAGACAGTCACATGTATAATTTGGTCTTTTTCTTTAAATAGTTGTTAACATTTCACTCTAAACATTAGACTGAATAGTATAGAGTACAGAATGCTGCGTGATATGCACAGATGATATGCACTATTCCTGAACATAATATTATCACTTCAGGAGACATCGGGCATGGAACATGGAAAAATTAGTCAGGTGCTTCCAGATCAATTTTTAAGGCTGGATGCTGCTTTCAGAAGGCATGGAAGTGACAATTTAGGAGAGCTGGAGACACCAAGACAAGGTCTGCTGGACTTGTCTAGGAAGCAGTGAATCAGTGTCCACACACCTTACAAAGCGCCAGAATTAACGTAGCTGCTCAGCCCTCCACTGACCTAGGGGCAAAATTATGTTTTTCCAGTAACCAAAATAGTGTTTCTGGGGAAATTCTCTCTCTTCCTAAACCAAACAGCTATCCCACCGTGCAGCAAAAGCATAACGTAGTTATTCTGTAGCCTTTGGACAGAACTCCTTAGAAACAAACTGATCGTGTAGGGTCATGATGGTAAATGCAATAATGGGAGACATTTCTTCTAGAGAAGGAGAATTTTTCAAGATATGCCACAAAATTGCATAACTAAGGAAACCTTTCTGAACAAAGTGTAAACCTACGGCAGAAATCATGCCTGTAGGGAATTTTCAGAGCCCAGAAATATTCAGACATAGATCCAAAGACATCTTAAGCAAATCCCTAGATATATTTCTGGGCATGATTGATTTATTTTATTTATTTTTTTTTTTTTTAAATTCAGACAGTAGCTTATCAAGCTCGAAATAGCTTTCTGGACAGGTATGTACCTGTCCATCTCCAAGCCAACTTATTTAGGTATCCTCTAGTTTGAAAATAAACCATATTATGAGCTCATGAGAGAGTATTTCAAAATAGTCAATGTAGTGATACCTTTATAAACCTGAAGTTTATTAATTAAAGAAGTCCATACAAGATGTCTTATAGTCTTCTGGCACTTACTCTCCATATGTGTTGAAAGCCTATGTTTTCTTTTACTAAGCTACATTATAATGTCACGCAAAAGTGAATTGGAATTGATCCAGGACTAGTATTTCAAAATCTTTTCAAACGTGCAAGAAATGCAGATCTGCAAAGCATTCAAAGTGGACTAGAAATACTACCATTAATCTTGAATGTCAATATTTGACCTCCACACCGAGCAGCATATTACCTTTCAATGCAATAGGCAAGTTACAAAGCCTGCTTTCATCTCTCTACCATAAATAAATAATATTTAACAAGGATAAATAAACCCACTTCCAAATGCTTTGCTCTAGCTGTCTACAATCAAGAGAGCATTACTTGTCTTTTAGCTGGAGAGAAGGAAATATATTCCCAGTTGTGCTGTTTCCCTAGGGCTACCAGCAGAGGAAATTAGCAAGTGAAAGACCAGAACTTCTCAATGGAGAATTGCCTCAATTCTCAACCTGAGGGCTCAACCTAAGGAAGAATGGCAGCCTACATTATAGTTCTTAAAACATTTTAAGGAATTTGTGCTTGAAATTTGAGTTTGATTTTATCCCCCTTGCAAAAAGAATTTTTTGTCAATATTTCTTTTTCTTTAAGGTACTCTGTAAGAGTCCAAAATATACCATGATTTCTTTTTTTTAAGTCTTACTCTGCCATGAAGCTTCTCATTCAGTTTGGGCTCTCGATGCTCTGTTTTCTTCACTTTCAGCCACTGCACCAACGGCTTGATTGTCAGACCCTAGGCAGTGAAACATGAAAGAAAAACTTAATAATTGTCTTAGAATTGCATGCAGCTGGTTAGTGCTAAAGAGGTGAACAGCATTTTCCTATGTGTTATATGGTTTTCTCAAGCTTCCTCATTTGATCCTTTTCCCCTTCAGAGATAAAATAATGCACAACCCTCAGTTCCTGTTACAAAGTATTGAAAAGATACAAAGCAGGGAAAATGCATATTCTAGACAGAGAAATATGGCAGTGGAAGAATGAAAGTGTTTCATATACCAGTGAATGTGGAATTTTCTGCACTTATCAGTAGTTCGTGAAACATTATTAAATACACTTTATAAATCTGAGCAGCATTCTGAGCTGGTATATACTGGCATATCTTTTTTGAATGTACTGGGTTTTTTTTGTTTGTTTGTTTGACTGATTGTTTTTTCCCATCCAGAAATTTCTATTGTGTTTGGAAGCTGAATATGTTCTTGTCCCCCTGCTTACTGTTATATTTTAAAAAGAGAATTTAGGTTCAGGTACATCAGTGTAGTAACTGTACTCATCAGTAAAAAGGACTGTTCCCTATAGTTATTCACATGAGGTGAAGGATGCTTCATCGGGTGTTCACTTGAGTTCTATTAACTAGACTGAAAATTTTTTAGCACAGAGGAAATTGTGTTTTGTCCCTTGTGGTGCCATATGAAAACATAAAATAGGATCTTTGTTACTAAAATTAAGAAGTTAATTATGCTTCTGGTTCAGCGAAACAAAACACAACCTTCAGCAGAGAACTACTTTAAGAATGGAGTAGTCTGGGGAGAGCTCCTTCTCCCTGTAACAAGCCTGATTAAGAAGTTGAATTACCTGAAAAATAACAGTAAAAAACACAACAATGATAGTTGTGCTGACAAACAGGTTTTTCTCTCTCACTTTGTCCGTGTCCAGAAGTGCAACCAGAGCAAAAGCAACTGCTCCACGGAGTCCACCATAAGACATCACCACCTGGTCTATTATCTCCAACTGGACCATTCTGTAGTGGTTGAGAATCCAAGTCTGTAAAACTACACCTGTAAAAATACAAATGCCAAGATGTCTAGAAATACCCTTGTGAAGTGACAACAACTTTAGTCATGTGTTACAGAAACAGTACCACCAATCTGCTTTCAAAATAGTCTGTATCGCACTGCTTATCCTCACTATGGGTACTCTACCAAAGAAGTAAGGCACACTCAGTACCTTCTCCTTTACCTTGAACAAATTAAAAAGAATAAAAAAAAGCAAAAAGGCAGCTTTTTCTATGATCCAGCAGTTCTACTGAGCTGCCCAAGAAGAAGGCAAGGTTCTTCCTTCCTCTTGGATGGGCAGCGAAGGCAAGATCCAAGTGTGTGCAGGCCTTGGAATATGATGGCCTACAGCAAGTCAGGTTTGAGGACCAGTGCAAAAGAGTTATCCCTGTTTTTAGGGCATTCTGATGTGAGAAGTATATCACTGAAAGTCAGGCTTTGTGGAGGGGATCTGGAAAATAAATTCATGCCACCAACCTGACTTCTCCAAGGGTATGAGAGCAGTAATCGTGTAAGGCCTAACATCATTCATTCTTTAGTAATTTATCATAGTCTAAGCTTAATTACTGTCATGAATGCTTACTGTCAATGATGAATACTTATTATTTAATTATTAATCACACTTTGGTACAAGACTGTTAAGAACTAATTCCAGGAGTTCTTAACAACAAGTGACAAAGTCAAGAATTTGAAAACTTGTTTGAGCAGCTCACACACATCAGTGGTTGTTCAGAGGCAGCTAACTGAGCAACGGTTACAGACTATTTAGAAAGGAGGACATGGGGCTCGGCCCTTCAAGAAGGCCAGGAATCCCCAGTTAGAATAACAATACAAAGCCTGGGAAAACTGCCAGCTAGCAAGGGGATTTAGCTTTTATTTACTTTTAATTCAGATATTCAAGATAGATAAGCAAGTGATCCTGTTTAACTTATTCCTAGATGTAAGTACATACACCAAAGCACCGTGTGTGTTATTCTGAAGAAGTACTTCACTCTGTGTCTTTTTGCTGTTTCTGGTCATTTGTTGCTTCACAAAACGTGGTTAAATAGCAGAACAAATCATTGTCTGTATTTTGCAATGTTTACAAACTTATAATAAAGCCCCTAAAATGACAGTAGGTAATCTCGACCTGCCACAGTCTTATTTACTCTGTTTTTGAACAGTCTCTGGGCATGATTTCTTAAGCCAGAGAACCTACACTGTAATTGTGTATGATTTTACATCACCATGTCTCAAACCTGCAGTCAAGCAGAAAATTAGCTTAACAAAATCTCTTTATTTCCAAACTGAAGGAGCTGAAGGAAGAAGATGGCTGACAGGTCTCACAAGTCTTTTTAGCAGACTTTAAAGACTTGTTAAGTCTTTAACAAGTAAGTTAAAGAACAAAGTTCAGTTCACGGAGAGAATTTGCTAGTGCCATGTGTTTGGTCAAAAAAGGGTCAATTCGTGTTAACCACTGGCTTACTCAGATCTTCAGAAGTGAAATCCTACTATATTTTCAACATATGATGGAGCTTACTATAAATATCTGTCCTCCTAAACCAGCAACAACCTTAACTTCCACTTGAATCAACAGGACTTTTTAAAAAATAACAGGTTGGGGAATACAAGTTCTTTGTTGGCAAATGAATGTGCGATCACACAGTACTGCAATCTAAGGACAAGAAGAAGATCGTCTCCTTACCAATGACTCTATACACTGAGATGAAGACAAGAGTCAGTAGTATAAAAGCTGTGTTCCAGGTCCAGATATCTGGGTTTACAGCTGAAATTCCCAAGAACATGAAAATTATAGTTTCTGCTCCACTGGCCAGCATTTTCATGGTATATCTTACAGTTGTAGAAGACTGTTCAGATATGTTAGCCTTGACATATTTCTGACAGCAGATGCCACAGAAGGTTATCCTGGAAAGAAAACCATCAGTTGTTCAAAAAATACTTGTTGTGATGATATTCTTTCCACCCAGGCCATCATATAGTGATAAAATTCCCCCACTCAGGGGGGATCACTCAGGATCCATTATGGAGTTTAACTAAGGCAAAAAGAATACACCAAGTAATCACCCCAAGGTGACTCCCAAAAACTGAAGGATTGCAGTAGGATTCTCAGATTCTGAAGATACTCACTCACTGTAACATCTACAAGCACGGCAGGCAAAACCGAGGAGAAAGGTATGCTACAAATCAAGGGATATGGTAGTAGGAGCACAATGGTGTTCAAGTAAAAACAGACAAATTTCAGGCAAACTGAAACCAAGTTCTGTTTGACTGATGCCCTGAAGATAATTTTAGAGTTTACAAAGTGAGAATATCAAGCTGTTTGAAATGCTCAAAAATCAAAAAAGCCCATCCAGATAGTGAGAGTATCTGATAATGGGCATTCTCTCACACAATGCCTTAGAAAATGGTTTTAATTACATATTATACAGAAAAAAAAATCAATATGAATGGATAACTTAGCTATTGAAGTATTATCACCCGTAAAGAAGAATCACATCTATATTCTGCTGTTCTCCTGTTGCACAGCAAATACTGGAAAACTTGCATCCTTTTTCAAGGCTGAATTATGACAGCATAAAAAAACTATAATCTATAAATTATAATGCAAACCAAATTCATTAATATTCAGCACAAGTTCTGTAAATATCATTTTCTATAGCTTCCCTCTTTTAAAAACTGGATTCACTTTTCAGCCCTTTCACAGAAAATAACAAAAAGGGGACTTACGCAAGGATGGCAGAAAGAGAAAGCATCTCTGCTGTGAGGTAAGACAGGTAGGAAATAATAAAAACGAATCCAGGTTCAATGATTCTAACGTGCTTGGTGAAACGACTGACCAATGATAGCAGAAATGCAAAGAAAATGCCAACCAGAGTGCCACCCAGGCTCACCACGAAGAATGAAACTGAAATACAAAAACAAACACAGCTTAAACAGTAGAAAGTTATTGGTTTGAATTAGCATTGTTTCTTTATTATATGGTCAGCAAATGAGAAAATTTTAGAGAACAGTTCAAAAATAGCCATCAAGTGTGGTGGTCTTTACAACTGAATTCCACATCTATTGATTCCCCTCAAAAGAAAACAAATCCTCTCAAAATTCCCACATATTCACTTATTTATTCTCCTAAGACATTATTTTAGGTTTGTACACTTAGGATATGCCACCGGACTGTGTGAGTATGAGTGACAAGGGAATGGGCTGAAAAATAGCATTTTCTGATAGAGCAATAATGATACTTGGTCTAAAAGTCTGCATATGTGCATCAGTGATGTGATGCAGAATTCAACACAACACACCTATGCCTTTGACACATTCAGTCCCCGTCACTTTCTCTGGTCCAATTGCAACAAAAGATTCAAACACATTGTACAGCACCTGAAAAGAAAAGTAGACTCACTTAGTATTTGCTCCTGAGTTAAGCGTGTTAAATTGTCTGGGCAGTATGCCCCCAGCATTATGAACTGTGAAAATTTATATGACTGAGAAAAAAATCTTTGTGAGTGTAGAAGATTTTGCAGATATTTGAATTTGCAGAATTCAAAAAAAAAATAGTAATAGAAAGAAAAACAAATACTTTTTCCATTTCTTCTTTCAATATGATTTCTACCTAGAAGATGGGTTGTTAAATATAGTTGTCTAAGGGTTTTCTTATGCACTTAGCACTCTAAAATCAACAGTTTGGCCAGATTTTTTATTGTTCGAATAGCAACAATATGACACTGGGTTGAAATAGGTTGAATGTATATGAAATAAGCTGAACATAAAAGTGAATATAATAATCATACTAAAGCTTTTCAAAATTGACTGATGGTGATAGTACTGAAAATGAAGTTATCTAATCCAAACCACCCACTCGGGATGTGATCTGCTTCTATGAGTGTCATTCTTGACTTTTTTTTTGAACCCTTAAAGGCCACAAGTGATGGAGCAAAGCCTTACTATAGCATGCTCCACTTTCCTTGTTGCAGCCTGAGCTCATTAATTCTTACTGAATTTACCCCAGCAGTGGAGAGTAGAACACTTTCTTATTTAGTAACAGCTGTTTTTTACATATTTATGTTTAAAAAGTGCTACATCATTCACTTTTATCTCCTAGCCTCCTAGTCTTTCTTTCTCGTAGACTATGCTTTCTAACTCTTGATCATGCTTACCATTCCCTTCTGGATTCCCTCCTACAAAGAGCCAAAGTCAGTGATATTGATATTTCAGTTCATCAGGAGATTGTTCTATTATTTTCTGGTGCTACCTCAGAAATATTCATGAGACAGTACTAAAGACAATTAGGTTTCTCTGGAGGTCTCAAAGGGGATTTTCAAAATCATGTGAACAGTTAGGTTGCTGCTAGTGTCTTTGCACTGCCTAGATGGCTGGGTTGCAAAAAGATTAAGTCACTGAGTCTGCTGAAGATGTCTTACCCTCCTTTGGAGATAGGCAGGAGAGATAATGAGAGGTGATCCAAGGAGAGAAGAGAAACTGAATAATGAGTCAGGCATAGAGCATCATTCTGCCCTAGGACTTGCCGGCCCTGCCCACAAAAGTCCTACTGCAGAACATCTTATTGTGAGAAAAAAAAATGCATTAAAAGAACTGTTTCTATCAAAATAAATACATTGTTGGAAATTTGGGATTGGTTTAAGGTTTTTTTTTTCCCAAAATGGGAAAACAGAAAGCAACAAGCTATCAAAACAAACCAAACTAGAACTTTCTGAAATGTCCCACCAGTTTTCTCTGTTTGACTTTCTATGTATAACAAATGGGATAAGCATCTGAAAGGAGTTAGAAAGGGGATAGGCACAAGCACTTGTGGGAGTACTCTCTTTTACGCTGTTTATCTATCAAAGTTATGCATATAAATTAAGGACATAAAACAGGAAGAAAAGAGTATATATATTAAAAAGTACTAAAAAATATATGTTATGTTATATATGTTAAAAAAATATTAAAAAACATTCACATCAGAAACTTCATTTTAAATATTAATACACTCACACAGACTGAGAATATGTATATTATTTTGTGACTTATGGGCTCCAACTAAACTTAGTGTTTGACTATTTAACCTTTGCAACACAGTGTTTGCAAGCAAGACAGAATAACACCATAAACTAAACAAGACTAGCCTGTGAGTAGACACACACGGAAAGGCCTACTCTAATTTAAGAGAGGGGAATGTACTTCGGAAGAAATCCTGAGGAACTGGGTAGCTCTTGGACATACTATTTACCTACCACAGTGACAGCATCATTTAGAAGCGATTCTCCAAAAACAATGATGAACAGAACCTCGTTGACATGGACCTCTTCGAACACTGCCAGAACAGCTACAGGATCCACCGCAGCTATCAAACTGCCGAACAGGAGGAAGTCCAGCAGTCCAATGTCTAGGTGGCCTTCAAAAAAAAAAAAAAAA
>VZSG01000050.1:2451903-2475996 GCA_013398315.1 Nothoprocta pentlandii
AAAAAAAAAAAAAAAAAAAAAAAACAAGCAAAGTATAAGCACTTCAGACCTCCTTATTTGAGCAGACATTTATTGATAGCTGCATGAAATTACTTAAGCCAGTTGTTCCAAAGTTATGATTCATTAAGCCACTGTTTAAAGGTCTGCAAGGGGACCACAGATCAAGAGCTCGGAAGAGAATGTTTTCTGTTTGGGAGATGATTGAGGAATATATATATGGATATATATCTATATACACATGTTTTTTACAAAATGCAAGGGCATATTTACTTTGCAGTATACACAGCTACTCTGTATTTTCAAAAGGAGAGACTGTGTTGCCCACTCTTGGACTTAGTGGGCTATGAACAAGGAGGACTGAATCTATCCATCTGTGTGGCAGAGATGTTGAGGCAATGAGCTGGAGTCTGTGCCAAAAATTCTGTGAACAGCCTTGAACCTGTATGTAAGTAATGATTCCAGCAAGAGTTTTCCTTCTTTGCCATACTTAGGGAAGATACAAGCCCACTCACAATAACTGTCAGATATCAGGGCACAATAGAACACAAGCTTTTAAAATAAATGGGGTCACTGCGATTGCTTATCTTTTTTTATATGTTACCAATTATAGCCATTGGTACATTCTTGGAAGAATTGCAAAGCTAGTGAGCAAATATTTATGGAAAGCTCAGGACACATCTATAATTCATACAAGACAGTGTCAAAAGACATGGGATTGTTAAATCAAACTTCTACTTAGATGAAAAATGTAAATTATTTCAAAGTGGTACATGACCATTGCCCCCTTCAGCTCACCAGAGCCTGGAGCCACTGCTGCCAATTGGGACACCTGAGCAAGGGAAGGTTGCTGGACCCAGTTTAAGACATCCACCCACACTCAGCACATTGCCACTGTGACCTACATTGTACAAGAGAAGCTTTTGAGAACATTAGTCATAACCACAGCTATTCCAGTGCAGATAGTGCTGCTGCATGGGTTATTTTTGCAACAGATGCTTAGGCAGAACCAGACAGCAAGATTTAGGGTTAGATTCTTCCTCCTATCTAATGAATGCAGGAGGGCCACAGTGGCTGATAGCAAAAAGGTGCTTTCTTTTTATTTCACTTCTTTAGAAGGATTTCCTTGCTATTATCACCTTCTTTCTTTTTCTTTCTTCTGCAAATCAGTTGTTAAGATGTTAAATGTAAATAAGGAATTGTTTCTATTTATTTACTTAGGATATCTTTGTAACCCAATTTGGATTAACGACTCTCTTATCTGGTCAATCTTAAATGAACTAATTCAGGCCTATTCCACAGCAGAGTTAGAAGTCATTTTTAAGTACCTCTTAGTATATCATGGATTAACATTCTTACATTTTAGTGACATTACTCTTACCCTTCTTTACTCAAATCACATGTAAAGTGATGTAGAAGCAAAAACATCCCCTGGAACTTCTACCAGAGTCTGCTATGAACTCTCCTAGAATAAATCTCTCAATATTCTCACATCTTCAACACAATAGCACGGCTTTTTATAAAAGTTTTTGCTTCTATTTTGGGGGTCACCACAGTGCATTTAGGGAGTTAGCAGGTATGTATCAGGTACATATTTTGAAGTCCTACTTAGCTTTGCTGAAGAATGACACAGTTTGAATCAGGGACAGACTTCTCTGGCCTTTTCCATAATTGAAATTAGAATTAGGAGGTTATAATATGTCCTGTCAGTAAAGAAAGGTCCACACACTAGATTAATTAACACTCAAGTGATCTCATTCTAAACACGGAAAGCTGTCAGGCACCTAAGTTTATAGTTTGCCATGGCTAACATCTCATACCTTTATCTTGTGAGGCTTTAATCTGTCCTCTTGTGATGAGGACAGATTCAATTGTTTAACTATAAGCTCAGAGTTATAGTATATAAAGACTACATATATAGTATATAAATAGTGTATAAAGACTGTATATAAAGACACTAATATACTTGCAGCCATCAAATATAGCTTTAATCGTTAGTCAAAAATGGAAGAGAGCAAGAGAGAAATGGGTCTTTCACTACAAATAAAATTTTCAGGAAAACATCGGACTTTTAAACTTCTTATTCCATAAATAGATTCATATTTCTCATCTTACGATTTTTATTAACACATTTTAAACAGCGATTATCATTCATTGCATTTTCCAGAACATGATACTAATATCTTTGGTGATCATTTAAATCGTTCCACCAAAACAGAAGCAACTTGCATATTTAAAGAAAGAAATCTTTAAATAACGTATTTTTGTTAGCTGGCAATTTTTTTGCCGCATTGAGCATCCAAGGGCAGATGGGTGCAGTGAACAGATGCAGTTGTGCCACACAGGTACAACTCTTAGCTGCTCTCCAGACTCCCTGGACCTTCTTAAACTCTCTGACCTAAGACAACTTGGAAGATTTCCTTTTGTACCAGAAAGACTCTTAAGTTTCTTCAGTCCAGGTATTAAAAAAGCACAGATAAGATGCCCAGTTTCAAACATGTATTTCAAACAGCCTCCATGTATTCTGAATTGCTGCTGTTCAGTCCATGGGAACACGACAGAACATGGAACATGGGCAGAGAGGATTAAGAATTGCTGTTCTGTGCCTCTTCCAACACACATCATGCTGAAAGGGATATGTTTCCCGTGATAATGCAGGACAGTGAGAGCAATGAAGACTTCTCACATGCACTGCTTGGCTTTGGCACTACTTGGTGCTACCAAGGCACGACTAGCCTCAGAAGGCAAAATACAGGTCTGTCATGCATACATACACAATAAATATTAGAGTTGTCTGAAAAAAGGCAATTCCATTTCACAATAACTTTGAAAGCTGTTTCTCAGCAGAAAGAAACAAACTTTTCAGAGTGTATTTCTGTCTAGACATCCATTAGCAAGATGAATCTTGAGCTTGATCCTAAGAATTTACATACACATAATTTAGGGCAGGGAAATACAAGAGACAATTTCATGTCCCTTTTATGCTTGCTTCAGAGAAGAGTTCTCCGATCGCTCTGAAATTTGTTTTGAAATATTACAAATTTCTCCAATTAAAATGATATATCTCTGCTGGAAAGATTTGTTCAGCATGGGCATCACTCTAATGTCTGGCATCCATTAACACTCCTAGTTTTGCGTTAACAGAGGAAACTTACCCATTATTCCTGTCAGGTAGACACCATAGAGCGACAAGCCGGTAGTGGCAGCATTCCAGATTGTCCCAATGACGGCATACAGAAGGATGGAACCAAGATTTCCAAAAAACAATCTGTTTGGCATAAAATATCCAGCATCCAGAACAATGGGGGGCAGTAGATAGAAGAAAAACACCGTTGGTGTAAGGGTGAAGGAGGCGATGTGGTCTGCAGCCCATACTATGCCACCAAGGAAGAGACCAAGAACAATCAGCAGAGCGCTCTCCGGGACGACCCGAGTGACTTTGTGGGACAAGTGGAAAACTGCAATGGAAAAAGAAAGCAGTGTGTTAGGAATGGGGTGAAGAAGCAATCTGTCAGAACAACTGTTGCTAGTTGGGCATTTTGACTGAATACACACTCTCAGCTTTTATTACTATTAGACTTCAAAGCATGAATGAAACGAATGGGATACAGACAGTATCAGAACCCAGAATCCACCTATTCATAAAAGAAAAAAAAAATGATTTTGAGATTATACTCAGCAGCCATTTTTAAAAATCACATTTCAACTTATATGAAAACAATATTCCATTATACACATTTATTCTCCTGGATTGCCTTTGCAATGCAAGATCTGTTTAAGGGAAAGATAGTGATCTTTGCAAAGCAGTAGGTGCAAGACTGCAAGAAATAGCAGAAGTGCTGGAAATTTATTTCTAAATGGTTTGTTTCTATTTCTAAAATATAAATGTAACCTCCTAATATTTATCTTTAATATGAGGTGCATAATTTTACTGAAGGAAGGGAGAAGAATGCCAAAAACTTCACGAATTTCAAGACAAATTCTGGTAAATTTATGAAGAATATTACATTACAATGTAGCCTGCAGCAACAGCAAAATGGAACTGATAACATGGGAAATGCCTGTTGCTCAAAATTTCCTCAGCAAGGATTTCCAGTTAAATCACAGTTTTTTTTGTAGATTTAGTGTCAATATTATAGCTCCTAGTCTGCATTCTCCATATACAGACACATTTGTGGCGAGTGGTTCTGTATGAGACTATTTCCTTTTGCATAAGTGGTGTCATAAAATGTCTCTTACAGTACTATATAATGCAGTAATATAGTAGATGGACAGTATATTGTATGTATTAATGAATATGTAAGACTATTAATTTAATCAATAATCAGAAACAGAGAAATACATAGAATTCCTTGACTGAATCTGAAGAAATGGAAAGATGACAAGGTCAAGAGAGAAAGATAGACTACTAAACGTGAAAGAGCACAGCAAAAAGTGTGTATACATGTATATGACAACATACAGAATACAAGTTAGGTATTTAAAAAGAAAAAAAAAGTATGAAGGAGAACAGGGAGAAGTCAAGCTCCTGAGAAAGATGAAACATGAAAAAGGAGGAGACCACAAAGGTGTCTAACACCTTCGGTGGTTTCACACAGTTGACATTTATGTGAGCTTTTACTTCAGTTTCTCATAAACATTGATATGGCTCAAGTGGCCCAAACTCCAGCACTTTGCATTTAAATTCTGACCCAATTTATCGGAGTTTGCATTGAAAATGTGGGGTTGGATATATGTGGAAAAAATACCATGAATGCCCAAGAAGCTTCTCCTGGTCTAAGAAGCACCGAAGCTTTTACAAGTCTAATCCAAGTTAGCTGAAACCTGGTTCAGACAAGAATCAGTCATTAAGCATTCCAGCTTTTTAAGATATACTGGAAGAATCTTCCTCCCAACTATGCAGAGGTCTTAGAACTGGGTACTTTACTCAAAGACTATTGTTTTCTCTCAGAATCTTCCACTCAAGTGTTTGTTTTAGTGAAACATTTACTAGTTACCTTTTGGAGTGTTTTAAGGGCCCCTGTTCCTGAGGTGTCTATCTTCACTGTGGCTGCATCTACACAGGCAGTGTTAGGAACACTGTCCATCATTATTCTAGTGCTGTTGAACACTTAGTGTTGAACAACCTCCATGGACTCATTAGAATAGAAAGCGTAAAAGGAAAAATGACAGCAGCCTGCTTTATACTAATATTTATTCCCATGATGAGAGGTGGTGTAGATGTTCTTAAGTATTTGCAGACAAGGCTTGAAAATTAAGTCATGTTAGAGCATATCTTACACTTGTTTATGCAGATGAAATCAGAGTGGAAGACAGCAGCAATCACACACAGATGCAAACCACATCTTGTAAAGATGACTAAGTCCTGACAGTTTTCTACACCATCTGGATCCTATTGATAATAGCTGGATAACACTTCAGAGAAAGGAACACCGTGGCGTTCACAGTTAGTTTCTTTGCAATAAAATCTCTTCTACTTTGCCTTGGGCCTGCCAAAAATAAAGTGAAAAAAAAAAATACCAACTAACCACAAGTACTCAGCTTTTCAACAGCTTTACTAGTGTTACTCCCTTAGTTCCTTGAATTTCCAGTCAGTGAATTATCAACTAATTTATCACCTCACAGAGAAGGGATTACCTCCTTATCCCTGAAAATGAATGTTGCTGAGCTAGTCTTACTAACCTCAGCCTGTTTTTCCTATTGCTTTGTTTGCAGACAAGCCATGACTACAAGATGTTGGAGTTAAAAGTTTAGACTACAACCGTGCAGACTTTTCAGAACCGGGTGCTGGGAAAAAAGCCTGACGGGCTTCAGCTAAAAAGTCATGTTCTGCAACTTCTCACCTTTATGATCAAGAAGCAGCTTATCCCAGTGAGTGCTGGAAAGTCAACCTGTTTTCATCTATATCAATCTCTTCCTAAAAGCTTAGGTGCTGCATGTTCCCAGTGAATTAGCTCCATAACTCCTACATCTGTCTGCACTACCAGTAATACCAATCAACTGATGAACTGTACCGGAACTGAATAGTAACAGCAATAATTTGTCCTACACTATTAGCTTAAAAATGTGGGCTGGGATTTGCTGCATGAAATAGGCCTCTAATACCAGCCAAAACTTAAATTAAAAAAAAAAAAAAGTTGAAGTGCTGATTAGCAGCATCCTGATATCTATCCACTTGATCTATCCACTTGGAAATATGTCAAAGGAAATACTCAAAGTGATGCAATGCAACCGAACGGAATAATTTTGGATTGTGATGTGGCTGGTATATCTCATGCTTGAAATTATATTTTAACTTAAAGAGATAGATCTTTCAGAGGGGGTGCGTGTACAAATTACACTCAGTAAAAGTACAAGTTGTGCATTACGAGCAGTATTTGCATTTAATATATATATAATCTATAGACATAGATTAATTTAAAACTCAACTTCTAATTTTGTTAACAGATTATTCTCCTCAAGTTACATCCCTGCTACACTTGGGGTCAGTTACAAGTGGAGATATGGCCAGTACATTCCTTTCTTAAAACTGGCCTTTATCAACTTTGCAGGGGTTTTTTGAATACTTCATAATATATTTTAAATATTTTTTTAAATATTTCATCTGAGCCAAACACCATCAGTGTTCACAATTATGGTGGGAGGCTCAGTCGAACTCTGTTGCTATAAAAGCAGGTGAGAGCAGCTCTGCAGACACTGGCAAGGATTGCTTGCTGGGCTGCTCAGATGAAGTCTACTAATGCTGAAAACTAGATTAATATGTCTTAATGATGAGGGAGAAAGAGCAAAGAAATAAATAAAAATATTATCAAGGTCACAGCATAAGAAAATAACAATTTGCAGGGAAATACAGCAATTAGCTTCATATTTTAGACTTTCTCTGAAACAGCCTAGCAACAGTATTTGTTGAAAAAAGCTAAACATATACCTTTCATCTGTAGATGCTAAACCCAGCTTGAAAACAGGCTGGACTGGCTAGTGTGTAAACTGTGTTTAAATTCAAGCTGAGCATCAGCAGAAGCTTTCTACAAAGTTAAGAAACAATTACATGGTATAAACTTCCTGTTACTACTTTTCCTGACACTGCCTTTGAGAACCAAGGAAGGGGACTGTGCAAATGTCTGACAAAGAAAGCAAAACAAAATAACCCATGATTTCATATCTGGATCCAGTTTCTTTTGACTCAAAGAAATATACTTTGAGAAATAAGCTATTTTTAATCATGTTTTAAGAGTGCAATAACTTAGATGAAATTCTACAGTGGAAATTAGAGTATTTAGCAAACTGTCTCTTGCTTTCCAAGACACCATTTGAAACTGCTTTGCAGAAAATAATTCATCAGAATAACCTTTTTTTTTTTTCCTCTCTCTCTCATTCACTATATGAAATGAAGACACAAAGGTTAACAAGAATAAAGAACAAAAACGAGAGTAAAGAACACAGCATGTGAAATTTATGGTCAAGTGTGTGTGTGTGTGTATGGTCAAGTGTGTGTGTTTTTTTTTTTTTTAAGACCTAATCTTTCTGTAGTTCACATAGAAATGGATTTTCAGACATTTTTTCAACTCCTCCTACCACTACCAGCGGCAGATGCAAGGCCTACTATCTGTAACTTTGATAGTGGATCTAAATATGCACTGTTAGTGTGCTATTAGTCTATGTCTTTGGCTTCTTAAGTTTCACTTAGGAAGTCAAAGTTATCCTAGTAGATCAACCCATAAATTCCTCTAATACTACACACAAATCTTGATTCTTTGTAATTTGTGAGAGCACTTAACAGCCAAGGTGAGAGCTCTTGCTTACAGATTATTTACCATCTCTTTGCAGAGATGCAAGCAACAACAGTATCTCAAGGTAGTAAGTAATCACAGTCCTATAATGGCACCACATTGGCAGCTATTTAAGAAGGAGCCAAAAAGACCTTAAGAAATCTCACAAAGAAATACCCTGCCCAAAGGGAAAGCTAGCTTCTAAACATCTCTAAACATCTCCATGCAGTTGGACTCTACCTGGCAAGCATTAAGTTTTCATTTCTTATCTTATCTTATCTCCCTTAGCTTAATAAAGAGGGAATTCTATTTAAAACCTGTTTAGCTCCCACACTTCCTGCAGCTCTTGCAGTTCCATCTGCTGCAAAAGAAATGTATATTATTATTTTTAAAAATGGTAATAAATCTGAAATATATTTTCCTAGAACACATGGAAGAGTCTATCTTACCCTGCCTGATAATTTCAGGAAATATAGCCAAATACCACAGAAGCACAGAACAACTGAGGTTGGAAGGCACAAAATATCTGGTCCAAAAGTGCACGGTATGGCCTAAGTAGGCTCGGTCTTTCCCTGGTCATGATGTATTTCTTCATGGTGTAGGACCTGTATGTGGATGCTGGGGCAGGCAGAGCTATACACTTACTGGCCTTGTTTACTGTTTTCTGTCTGCAAACATGAAAATACAGCTTTTAAAAATTCTTAGTTAATAGCTAAACAGATTTTTCTTGTCGAGCTGTACAGACAGGAGATCCAGGTACCCTGACCTTCCCCAGCATCTAAAATGAGGTTGAGCAATATTTTCAGATTACTTCTAACCATTGAATAAAAGTCCCATCTAGTCCCTGACCTTCACTGGCTGCTCACTGGAATCTTTTCATGGTAATCAGCAATGTATGTCATTTCACGATGTATATCTCCTTGTGCAGAGTAATCATGAATTGTTGTTGAACAATGAGCAGTAGTACAGATCCCTTAGGAAACCTCACTGTTGTGATCACTTTGGAAAACACTCATCATTATTTATCATTAGTGTTTCTCTCTCTGTCTTCCTACCTTTTTTTTTTTTTTTTCTCCCCCTCCCATTCTTTTTTTTAGGAAAGGTAGCATCTATTC
The DNA here is from genome assembly GCA_013398315.1 of Nothoprocta pentlandii. Lineage (NCBI taxonomy): Eukaryota > Metazoa > Chordata > Aves > Tinamiformes > Tinamidae > Nothoprocta > Nothoprocta pentlandii. The sequence goes on from VZSG01000050.1 coordinate 2,460,785, forward strand.
TCTTCCAGTCTTAGGTTACCTGGTATTCTATTTTGATGAGCAACTTTCCTAATACTTCTGCAGGATCAATCTCAACTTTCTTTAGAGGTTTTGTTACCTTGCCCTTAAGTAATTGGTGTTAATCACTATTTATTTCACCTGTTTGTTCACAAGCACCCTCTTTGATAACTCCACTTTCTGGTTACTCCAGTCCTCTCAAAGGAGAAAGTATTCTCCTATTTTCCTTTGCAATAAAGATTGACATGGTTTCCCTGTTTGCATTCATCTTCTCTCTTGCTATAGTTCCATTCTCGGCCGTTCGGTCCAATTACTAATTTTCTAATAAACTTCCTGCTTTTGTTATACTTGATTTCTCTTTACTTATTTATGTCTTTTCACTTCTGCTATTTCCTTGTAATGAGTGTTATCTTCATATGACATGCCAATTTTGCATCTCTGTGCACTGACACTCATGACTTGGTTACACAGGTTCTATATCTTTGAGACTACCACATACAAAATTTTTTGCCTGCAAAAACTCATGCAAACCTCATAAGAAATTACCATTGCTTATGTAACCAGCACATTGAATCTAAGGTTTTTAACTAAGACTAGTAGGATACTTTTGCTTCTGCTGATTTCTTCTACTCAATATCCATTTAAAAAATATAATTCTTATATCAAAAAGTATCTTATGCTTCTAGTAAAATAAGCAAAAAAAAAAAAGGTTATTAAAGAAATATAGTGTCTGGTGGATAGTGTGTTAATGCTATATGAACATGTATATAAATGTCATTTGCTTTGGATCCTGGGTATCTTCCTGAGCAAAATAAAAGTCCTTCATATTGAACTTGTTTAAATGGACTGGTTAGAGTTTGGTTTTATCCGGCTCAAGGAAGTTTCTTTATTTGCCATGTATTTAATGATCACCATTTAAAAAGTGAACAGCATTGCAATGAGCTCATTAAACAGGAGATTTTAGGTCACTGCAATGTGTACGTGAACAATTAACAAAATACATTAGCAGTTAAAAATGTGACCAACATACAGGTCAAGGTTCCCAGTTGATAGGTCATGACACAACATAATTGCCCCAAGTCATATTCAAGGGAGTGTGTGAGTAGGCAACTATTACCTCTGTGGGCAGTTAGAACATAATGAAACTTAAAGAGTTAGTGACAGATTGTCATAATTATGCCAAATAATTCTTTTTTGAAGGAACAGTCCCACTGCAGTGCGGGTGTGGTAGAACATGGCCCTGATGGAACTGAAGAGCTCTGAAAGAAAAATGGGAGCAGTCAAAAATAATATTTCAAAATGAGAGCAAAGTCCACTTTAGAAACACCTTGAAATATAATAAAGGATATAAAACAGGACAGCAGACATGTCAGAAAACCATTTGACTGCAAAGATATTAGATTGAAAGCCAGGTCTGAAAAACAGTCTTCATAGTCAAGTTAATATAGATTGAACTCAGATAACACTGCTGTGTTTAGGATGTTCTTTCAATACAAATACTCTATCCTGAATACAAATATAATTCAAATACAGCTGAACAGTGTTACATAATGGAACTACTTTATATACAAGAGCCTCTACTCCTTTTACAAACCTTTCCAACTATGTTAAAAGGGCAGCAATAATTATATGTAGAATTAGCAGTAATTCCCTGACTAGTGAGGCTGTTTTGACTAAAATGATTGCCCGAGGTCTAAAAATTTACCAGCTGATTTTACAGTGCAAATTAAAGAAGCATTCCAGGGCAGGAAAACAAGGTAAGATTTAATTCCTATTAAAGATATATCCCTCCAGGTTTAAAATTGTTCTCAAAAACACATTAAACTTAACAGATAAACTAATTTTCTGTCATTATTTTTAATATAGCAGACTATATTCAATTCATACAGGAAGACATGAGTGAAATGAAATGCTAAGAAAAGACTGAGTTAACTCATTTCACACTATGAATTTTAGAAAAATGTTTCCTTTTGACCTTCACTTTAACATGATGAATGAATTAAAGCAAAAGTCTCCATTTGGGAATGTTTGGGGGTTTGCTTGTACAAACAGAGAAATGAATTACTTGTACATGTGGAAGCAGTTCTTCTGTTGTCTAGATAAATCGTGCAAGGAGGTGCAGATGCTTTACAGGAAATTCCCAGCACTGTTTTTTGAAGAGCATGGCAAGGATGTGCTACGGGTTGTTTCATGTTAGGAAGTGCATGAGAAACGGGAGGTACTAGGGGAACAGGCTAGAGGAAGAGCTACGAAGGCTCCTTGAAGACATGAGATAGGAACTGGTGCTTCCCAACCCTGTTGGGTTGCCTTGCTTCTTACACTTTCTTGACCCTGGCCAGATTCCAGTCAGTCCAAGTGGAATCAGCAAATTAGAATCAAAAGCAGTGTCCTTTAAGTTAGGCACAATACTCACAGACAAAAATTCCATAAGTACTAAGTAGCTCTTGCTTAATACTGAATTCTAACATAGTTTGAATGAAGTTAAGAAATACACAAAAGGTTCATGATTGATGACATCTCTTGGAAATAATTTCATAAACTCAAATACCTTGTTTACACGAACTATGAATTTAGTTTATCTTAGATTTTCTAGCTGAGATTGTTTTTACAAACAAGTCAAAAACAGTCTGAGGTGAAACATTCCCTATTGCTAAAAACTTTCCAAAGTGACCAACAAAATGTGCCCAACACATGAAGGATAGAGTCTTTGCCTGGGATTTTTACAGGGCTGCAGAAGTCTCTCAGTGACATGTTTTGGATTCCAAAGCTTTTACAGGAGGTGGAGAAGAAGCAGATGGGAACCTGTTTCTATGAGAATGATGATGAAATTACTCGTGACTCACCTATTTCTCCCAATACAATACTCCCTTTGTGGAGTTTTACTTAATGGCAGAATGGGCCTTTGGGCATTAGTAGCACTAGTCAGAAAGGAGAGAGTAAAGAGCTGAACAGTGAAGCAGATGATACGAGGGGAAGATGGAGCCTGGGACCCTCATGTCAATGATACTCGCACACGGCTCCGTCTATTTGTTCCACAGCAGGAAAGTCCCATCTTTCACCAGTTGCGTTTCTGGCTTAGACAACAGAAAGCAAAAGACTTTGCATGCTTCCTTACTGGAGGCACCCTCTCCTGCCCATAAAGAAAATATTTTATCAGAAATGCAGCCACATGATTTTTTCACAGACTTAAGAAAAGCAAAGGCCAACTTAATTTGTATCACTTTTCTTGCAAATTGCTAAGAGCAAATTGCTCTTAGACACTGCTATGTCTATAAGGACTGCTATGAATGTCCTTTGGCATGGTTTTTGATTTCTCTCCTGATTCACAGCTTTTCTGATGAAGTAATATATTAACTCCCATGCCTTCTTCATTGTCTCACTTGAGAGGTGAAGTACACAGTGATAATAGCAGGAAGAATAGTGGATTGAGCAATGTCCTCATACTGCAAAATGCAGTACGTAGAAGACAGCTTTGATGTTTTGAAATGGGGTAGGAAGGTGATGGCGAGGCAGCTTTTTTTTTTTTCAGTTATGCATTAGTGTTTTGTACTGTATGCACAAGGAAAATGAGAAAGGTTAGCTTTGCTAAGCATGCAAAAGGAAGTTTGGAAGGAGATTCCTTAAAGCTAATCTACTGCACTGAAAGAAAAAGAAGACAAAATCCTCAACTATCTAAGGCTGTATTTTAAGTCACTCACAACTCAAATCTTCTAGGTCCTGATGATGACTGTTTCAAGAAAAAAAAAAATTGAGGGTAGAAAGAAGATACAAATCTTCTCCTAATTAAAAAATAACATCCCAGGATGTCATACACATAGCATAACATAATTCAAGGTACAAAAACAATTCAAAGTAAGGTTATTTGCTTTATACAGGAAAAAGTGAGTTATTTGTTGGCATGGGTTAATATGCCTAAAAATGTCTGTGCAAAAATTCATTAATAAGTAAGTAGCAATAATTCAGTGTGAGCCAGATGTTACACCAAGCACATGCACAGAATTTTTTTTCGCTGCATGTACTACATATATAAAAGCTTAATTTCACTATAGGAAGTTAAATTATTTATCAAACTTGATAAAATCAGAAGCAAGAGAAAACATATCTGAAAAAAAAAAGAAAATGTATATGTGAATTTAACTCTAAATGAAACAGTATAGCATCTTCATAAATAGGCAAGGGCCAGGATAGGTTGTGAAAAAATATATTGGGGTGAAAAAGCATCTGGCGAATAGAAAGACCTAGCTGAACTGCCTTTGCTTGATACCAGCTATAAATGAACATGGACACGTCAGTCATATTTGTGCTCTAAAGCACAAAGTGTTCTGAACTGCCAAACATCATCATTTTCTGCTAATATTGCTTATTCCAATAGTCTCTAGAAACTTGTTAACTGAATATGCTGCTAGTCCTGATAGAGTAAAATGAAAGATGAACAAAACTCAAACGGAAAGTTGCTGCTGAATTTTCCTTAAATCTGTGGATTCTGCACTTTCTACTATGTCCACTAGTATCCGCACTAGCAATATTTTACTGTTTTCATTTCAGGAACGAGATTTTAGCGTGTCAGCAAACAAATGCTTGGTGATTTGTTTGCATTGCAGCAATATTGCGAAGTGAGGAGCACTTCCCCAAGCGTGGGATGCTTAGCAGGCTTCTCTCATTCCCAGCAGAGCTTGTGGGTTCCTGGCACTACGGCATGATAGGGCTGCAGGAGCTGCCGTACGTAGTGCTACATCACTGAGACACCCTCACAAAACATTTATCATATAAGGGCACGTAGACCAGCTCCTACTGATGTTCGCGGTGTTGGAGTCCTGTGACATGGAATGGGCTACACCAGGCAGCGCTGGGAATGGGAAATGGTGGCCTCAAGCCATTTATCCTCGTTTTTTTGGGTAGGTCTTTCCCGACAAAACATCTTCAGGACCCACGCATGAGCTCAGCTTGCACCTTCAGCAGCATGTTTGTCTTGGACGGGTTTTAAGCTTTGCTTCTAAATCACAATAAACAGAAGGAAACTTCAGACTTCCTCCTGCTGCTTTTGCATCCTACCGTTTTCAAACAGTGCTATTTAAGTGCCTTGAAAACCACGCTTTTAGTAAGGTAAACTAGGTAAAAGTTCTTAGGAAAGGCTGAAGAATTAAGATGCTCTATGAAGTGCTCAGAACGAAATACTTAGCCTCAGAGACAAAAGCTATCAAAAAAAGAAAAAAGCTTTTGCTTCAGCACAAATATTCAAGACATGAAAACAAGATGTACTTCTGTTACTGAAATGCTTAGGAACACAAGGTTGCAAATAAGATTAATGTATTATGTACTGAGGAATTGCCACTCCCTTTCACCCCATGATGAATGTGACAGCCCTTTCTTTAGACTCCTACGTGAAGAGTAATATTCTCGTCCTCAGAGCACAGCGTGGTGAAAGTGGAATGAATTAACCTGGGCAAGGAGGGGGGCAGCTGGGTGAATTACAAGGGTGAATTTATCTTTTGCAGAGTTCAATCCCGTATCTGTTGCACTGAGAAAAAAAGAGTGGCTCCTGAGCTTGCAATCATTTTTATTTTTAATAAAACCCCAAAATATTGCATAAACTTTTACTAAATATTATCAAGAAAAAAAAAGTAATAGAAGACATCTATTTTAAGTTTTCACCACTGCAGGACGCTCTTATAGCTTCTCTACACAATTTATTTAAGCATATACAGATGAGCATATACAGACCTGGCCCTGATAAAATGAAGATTTATAGGATTATTGGAAGCAGATGGAAGGTGGCTCCAGGATTTGGAGCGAGACTTAGCATAGCACTGAACAGACCAGAGCAATGCTGACTATTCATCTTGTCTAGCAGTTGCCTTGTTAGTGGGAAAAAATAAGCCATGCTATTAATGCTTTTTATTTTTTTAACTCCTCTAAAAGGTAATATCCTCTAGCAGGTACTCCGCTCTGTACGGCAACATGAAGAGCCACAGGTAGGTCACCCTGAGATCTTCTTGAACTTCTGTAGAGCAAAGTCTAAAAAAGGTTACATTGCCTATTCATGCTATGAAATTACACCCGATGGCCATATTTAATCTCTCAGGCAGTTTATGACCAATTCCTTTTAATGAATGGAAGAACTGCTATCAGAAAACCTCTTTAGCTATGGCCAAATATTTATCTCCTCTATGGTAACAAATGAACATAAATTAATAAATAAATACTTCAGTGAAAAGATCTCTATAGGGACTGAATATTAAGATGTCCATGGAATCATTTTCTACTCTCTTTCCTTTTCCCCTCACAATCTAATTATATCATTTTAATTCTGCATGTATAAAAATACCCTCATCCATCTCCTCCTCTCTGCCCTTTCCCTCACATTACTTTTTTATCCAACTTTTTCCCCTTATTCATCAATACACTGATCAATAGAAAACTGTGTTTTATTTGAATGTGACTGTCTTACTCAGGTCATTGCGCTTGAAAAACTGTGCATGCAACTTAAATTAGTTTGCCAATAAATATATCTATTGATTGCACCTCCACATGGCAACTATTATGGGAGCAAGTATTACAGTAATGCATGAAAATAAATACAGCATTTATGGAATATTTCTGCTAAGGAAAAAAGAGAGTACTCTATCGTGCACTAATGATCATTCACTGCAACTAATCTTAAGAGATAACAGAGCTCAAATACACTCCAATAATGTACCCAGAACAAATACCTGTCTGACTAGAAGAAATGTCATCCTAGCTACAGTAAGAGCTTGCACAGTCCAGGGTGAAGTGGAAGAAAGATGGGAGATAAATGAGTATCCTATAAGGAAGTGATTGGAGACCACCATAGACAAAACTGCCAAGGACTCAGAGATTTCTTCGTTTTTCCTGTAAGGAAGGAAAGGACTGTAATGATCCACCTGCACAGTTCTGCCTGAGTTTTGATTTACATTTTTGTAAGAGAACCGAGGGAGGCTCTTTGAGAAAGTTCTGTTACAAATGGGCAAGCTGTGCTATGTTAAAAAAAAAAAGTGCCAGTGTTGCAATTCAAGCAAGTGAAAGACACAGAAATCATACCTACCTCTTTCAGAGAGAGCTCCAGATGTGTGAGATGCTTTCTGATAAACAGTGGTAAGCGAACAAGAATCTGAAAGGAGCAGATCTATGAACATGTTCTGCAGGACTTAAGGAACAGTACATTGAGCACCTCCATGTTCATCCCGTTCCTGCTGAATTAGCTAGCTACATCTTGAACTTGGCACTACTGGTTAATAGTCCTCACTACTACATGTGCCAGTAATAGTAATACTATTCCTTGGGACATCAATTCATCATGGGCAATGGTTTTCGTTGATTGAAGTAAGAGACGGACCTTGCACTGTATCAGTTAGGAGAAGGCAGAAGAGAGGGCGACATAGGGGCCACTCTGATCAGAAAAAGTCAGCTTTAGAGTCTGGTTCACTATTGACTCAAAGTTGTCCCCAAAAGTAAGACAGCAGAAAGACATGGGTGAGGATCTTAGCTGCTTCGGGGCTAAAGCTGTCAACCAAATTCCAATCAGCTCCTACAGCAATTTAAATGAACTCTCTAGGCTATTCAAAGAAACAGAAGAGCAAGTATTCAAACACGGTTTCATTCAAGCTGCCATGAATGCAGCTAAACAACTAAATAACAGTTGTTAAGTGAATGTATGTTTAAAGGCTCAAAAATCTACATACAAATTTCCAGTAGTACTGCTACAACACCACAGAATTAGAAAAAAATGTTTAAAAATATAACCAAATATTTTATAACAACAGCACATAATCTACTTGGCTTTTTTTTTTTTTTTTTTTCTTGATGACTAATATTTGGAACTGGCAAAAGGGCTAGACATTTTTTCCTTCAATGAATAAAAGCAGAAGAACTCACCTAGGCACAAATTAGTGAAGCCAAAATGACTTCTTCCACTTTCAGTTACTGAAAAGAGAAACCTCTGCAGGGCCATCTACTTAAAACCCCGCTTTTACTTAGGCCTTTCAGAACATCTTTCAGTTTTCTTCTTCCATGAGCAGTCATTAACTATTCGTGCCTTAATTAAAAATGTTTCCACTTGAGGTCTTGCTTTCCATCTTGGCTCTTCCTCGTCAGCCAGCAGTTTCAGTATTTATGACTTTACAGTGCTTTACATTGCAGTCAACTGGGTATCACGTCACTCCTTTCATGGAAGGGAACAGTTTGTAAGCTTGTTTACAAAAGGAATCAAAATATTACAACACGGACCAGCAAGCCAGCCACGCTTCCCAGTTTACAAAGGCTGATTTTAATAGTCTATAATTTTAAATGGATTCCACTTGTTAGTAAGATAAAGAATAACAAGAGCCCTTACATTTGCTTACTTGCAATAAAAGTAAACGAAAGGATACTCAGATAAGAAATGTTCCTCTAAGTATTTGGACACAGCATTTCATCTAGGAATAAAAGGCACTATACGGAAGCTACAGAAAACCTCAGTCACCAACCCATCTCTGAAATTGCTATTTCAGAGCAATAAAATGATGGCAAATAGAGAGGAAATTAGTTTTGAATTTGAATTCCAAATATTTCTTTAAGTAAGCTCACAGACTTTTGGTTGACATCTGGTGAGAAGAGCCCAAAACGCTGAAAATTCAACTTTCATACTGATGGGCCCAAATAATGAGTCGTGATTTCCAATACCAGCATCCCTGTGATGAATCTTTAGCACTTGGGATTCCACAAAACCAGAGGAGACCTTGCTGAGCCTTTCCCCTGGAGACGTAGTGTGCACCTGAAGGGGTTTACTGATTGTGTCCATCATTGCTCAGCCTGCGGTCTGCTGCATTACCACATGAGAGGCTCGCAATAAATTCTGGATTTTGTAGATCGCTCTTAGTAATAAGTGGCTTTAGATCTGAAGACAGTCAATGGTTTCGACAACCCTATGGCCACCTATTAAAAGGATCGCATTGTTCTGCAGAGAACGCCGAGCACTTTGCACACAGGTGCCTGGGAGTAATTGATGGCAGAGATCCTCTCTTAGGTATGCATGCCTGCACTGTATTCAACTCAGGGCCGTTCCCAAAATGCCATTGTTTTCTTATGTAATTCGCACAAGTTGCCATTGTAGATTTGCTATTCGCCGGGGGATGTAATCTGAATCTTGGAGAATTATACCGTCCTGATATCTTCTTCCTTACTCTAAATAATTAAGACTTGCAACTCGCAGGGCTTGGGGGGAAGGGAAGGAGAGGAGAGAGATGTGTGTTTCAGGGAGGCAAAAAGGACAGTAAAAGGACGAGGGGCATACAAGAGTAAAATGGGAACAAAATGCAGAAACGGTATCTATCTATATACTATAGATTTTATAGTATATAGATATATACTATAAAGACATGGCTTACGCAATTGTTCCTAGACCTGGAAATGCTAAGCTATTACTCTCTGTTGAAAACTTGCTTTTCAGTTGCCTAGAATGTTTACGTAAGTTAATTCCTTGGAAGGCAGAGATCTTACTCTCCTTAATCGTGCAAGCTTCAGGTACTGTGAACAGCACTGTGCAAGAGGAAACACGGTGTCTCACCACCAGGAAAGCACCTCAGTTATATAACATGGTCACCACACAATTGGATGGCATTCTATGTACTTGCTTTTCTACTCTAAGACAGATAATATAGGTATATGCAAGAAGGAGACATAGTTGCCTGCTTTGAAACTGCCAAGTCATTCCAGCTTCCACTGAGAGCAAGGGAGGAAAAGAAAAAGAAAAAGAAAAAGAAAAAGAAAAAGAAAAAGAAAAAGAAAAAGAAAAAGAAAAAGAAAAAGAAAAAGAAAAAGAAAAAGAAAAAGAAGGCAAGCCCTTACCCTTCTGAAACAATAAAGCAAGAAATACAGTACAAGACATTTCTCATCATCAAGAATCTTCCCTTAGGCTAGGGTTTAGACTATGGGGGAAGGTAACCAAGACCAGTCTTACTAGTCATGGTGCAGAGTCATTTTTCATATTCTCACTCTGTGCTATGAAAACAGCTCTATACAAGCACTGCAATCACAGCAGGGCTGGTGCTTTATCATTTCACTTTCCAGGCTCTGGTAGGATCCTCACCTTGAGAGTCTCACCCGCCCTTTTCAGTTACGTGTTTCCCATAAAGTTTTGCTAAGCATCTCTCAACATTTCCTCCCACAGGTATTATGTAGTGAAAGCTGACACACAGAGTGGCCAGCAGGACAGTTATTCTCACATTTTTATTTTTATTCCTTGAGTAATTGGCTATTTTCACTACTGCTAAAATGCCAGGAGGAGCAACCTAGGCTGAAATAGTCTTTTGTTCTGACAGTTGACTCTGGAGCAAGGGGTAATGATTTCTTTAAAGAAAACAGTGCCCAGGGGTCTGAATTGAGAGGGTTGTTAGTCCTGCATTTCACAGCTTCTTCGTTAGCCCATCCCTAACATGCTTAAAATTCTCCAAGGCAATGCTGGTGTTAACTAAATGCTCCATCTGAAAAGCTCCTTTATCTCAATTAATATCAATTTTCAGAGTAGTTCTAAGCAATACGAGGATCTTGGGCATGTAGTCAATTTATTTGGAAGTGTAATAGTAAACTTTGCAATAAACCTTGATTTCGGGGTAGTTTACCATCAGGATTTCAGCAAAAGAAGCTGGTAGGACTCATGCTGCCATTTCACACTACAAAGCTGTATTGCTACAAGGTCAGAGATAGAATGTACGTTATGATATTTTAGGCATGATGGACATCTTTTTAAAATACCATTGAGGTAGCCTTCCTGACAGTGTTCATTACTACCGAAACCTGCCTTCCCATTCCTCTGAAAAGCTGCAGCATTTCTGAAGACAGATTTACCAGCTGCCCTTTGATAAAATTGGCAAAATGGACAAAGAGGTTCAAATCAGATAATGTAAGAGCAGTGTACCCTTCCCCATTCCTGCCCTTTGCTGTCCACACTCCCAGTTTCTTTTACACAATCTGCAATGCTTATCTGATCCACAGTAAGCATATTTGGGGAGCTAAATGGGTAGAAAGACTACCTTGAAAATAAAAAGCATTGTAGTGAGGTGAGTACAGCTTGGGCACTTTCTCTCTCAGGTGGTTTCTGGCACTGGTGCAAACACAGGACAGAGAGATGAAGAAGAAAGGAAAAGTGGGATGACCCTTTTAGCACAAGCAATTAGCTTAATCTAACCAATCTGACCACACCAGGACAATTACACCAGTAAAACTTTCCTCGGCGAAGACCTGGTAAGATGACCAAGGTGAAGGCAGTAAATTTTACTATTCAGACTGCAGGTCGGTAATGCAAAGAGCTGCACTGGCACCCATTACATTACTGCTGCAAAAAGAGAAAAACAAGATGTATTCTATAGCTTTTATTTTTGCAGGATAAGCAATTAACTATTCTATTGAAAAAGGTTACCGTACAAAAGGATGTAAACCACATACAAAAAAAACACATACGAAATTTTACAATGAGTTCTCCGGTTAGTACTAAATGAAAGTACAATAAGTACAATCTTTCTCCTCCTGGTATTCTGAGCAAGTAAATTCATATACAGTGAACATCTCCTAGTAGAAAGCATATTCCATTGTTTAAAAAAAAAAACCCAACCCCCAAACTTCTGTTATTCTGAACAGAAACAATTTCTTTCCTTGGCTTTAATTTTTCATCATCCTTTCTTGAGCTTACTTTTCCTTTCCTTCTACCTGTTTACAAAGTTGTTTTTTTATTTCTCCTCTACTTCTGGCTTTTGCTACGTTTGGCACATCTCTAGCTGCGTTTATCTACATTCCTGTGTATTAAAGAATTATTTTCAAGATCTGCTCTATTCAAGACATATAAAAAAAGAGGCAAGAATATGGAGAAGCAGCTTTAGAAGGCATGCATAAAGCTAGTCAGGGTGCACGTCTTTAAGTCAGGACTATAATGTGCCAGTATGTTGGAAAAAAAAAATACATCCTTCAAACACAGTTATACTAGGAAAAGACCCCATCTCTAACTAAATGTGTGTTTATTTGTGTGTATTTTTATGAAACACATACGCTGTGCGTGTTTGGACACGAGCGGGTTTTTTTTGGAATTGCTTCTTCCATTTGGAAAAGCAGGGTAGAAGGAAATGGACTCTTGCAGCCCACTAGGAAGGCATCTCAGGTGTACCTCACGTACCTTCTTCATGCAGATAAGATGTTTTTAAGGATTAACTTGACACATGTGAGTAGTTTATTAGCCTTATCCCGTAAAGACACTCATTTGCAGTGATAAGAGAGCCTATCAAAAGCGGAAATAAAGATCATTAGCCGAAGTGGAACACTCTGTACCTTAGGATAAAGAGTTGGCGCACTTCAAATGATGATGATCAACTCAAACCACTTATCATATGTAGAACCATACCCTGAGAGGCATCAGAAGTTTTATAGTTGAGACGAGACAAATTTATTGTTTTCCTTTAGTGCATGAAAGCCAAGTGTATGAAGAGTCTTCTTCCACAGTTTTATTTGTAGCCATACATAGAATTGCTTCCTCCCCTTAGCTTCCCCACAAAAAAAAAAAAAAAAAAAAAAAAAAAAAAAAAAAAAAAAAAAAAAAAAAAAAAAAAAAAAAGGAGGAATGGGAAAGAAGTGGCTTCTTCTCCAGAAAGTTCATAATATTTCAGATGCTTAGAAGGCTTCACAAGCAATAGTTTGTTACAGAACACAATGTTAGAGCTAATTTGTATTCTATAGGTACACAACAAGGAATATCAAGTCTCAGTAGAGCCACATGAATTAAATTGCACCCTCTCCAAGACATATAAAATACCAAAATGAACCTTAAAAAAAAAGTTCCTAAAGCAAAAGAACGCAAGATCCCTTTGTACAATTCTCATCTTGAGCTTTCAAGAATAGGTCAACTGCTGCAACTCCCAAGAGGCTATTTGCTGACCCACTTACTATCAAAACCTATCCACCAATAAAACATCCCTACGAGCCTCTGTATCCACTGAGGAGCAAGGAATGTGAGAACGACCCCTCAACCCTGCTGAATAACACTCAGCACAGGTTGTGGCTCAGCTCTTTCTCCTCCATTAAGTTACCAAACCAAGAGACAGGGGGACAATATTGTGCGTCTTCTTCCTCAGTTCTTCTATATGTGCTTTTGGAATCAGTCTTCTTGGTCTTGCCATTTCATTCATCTTCAAAACCTTCCGGTCTGCTCTCCAGAGCCCTTGATACACCCTGACTGTTAGGAGGCTGATGGGCTTCCTTGTCCTTCAGTGCCCTTTCCCATTGGGTTGTGTGGACCCCTCTGCTTTCAGCATGAAGCAGCTGTTGGACAGCAAGCGCACATTTCTGCTCATCTGTATTTCACTTGTGGCTAGTGGGGAAACCAAGAGGGGTCACAGGCTCTCAGAGGAGCACAGTAGTTGTCCTTTGCTTCTTCAGAGACCGTGGCTAGAGGAGGACAGCATTACAGTTAGAAATGTGCAGAGAAAAGAGAAGAGAATTAAGTCTGAGGGACTTGGGGAAGAAAACTGGTGCAGAAAATAATGATAGATGCTGCCTACCAGTAGGTGACAAGCTCTGTGTAGTTGTGAAAGGAGAGCAAATAATTCAAGTTACAACCAGAGGCACTCAGTTCCAGGACTTTTCTTCCGTCCTTGTTTTTTGAGCAGCATTACTCCAGAACACTTAGTACTTTATCAAGACTTTATAGTTATACCAAGTACTTCATGGTGTAAGAGCTCATCTTAATCCAGGTCATTGCAGTCTAAATACAAGACAAACTCATAGTCCTGTTAATGCTCCCTCTATAGCATCTATGACATCCCTGATAGCAGCATCATAATAATAGACAGCAGCATAAAGCAATCAGACCTTAATTACAAAACCAAATATTAATTTAAAAGAATATGTCAAAATGTAGATTCAAACTAGAAAGCCATCTTAGGACAGGTTTACAAGAAATTAACAAAGTCACTCTTTTTCTTTTCCCCCTATGTTTGTTCTGTCCCATCTTTCTAGTTCATACAGCCCATCAATAAAAGTCAATTAAATCAATGTGTTACAAGGTGTAGTCCAATAGAGAATCTGATAAGATATTAAAGTTATATACGGGCAGATAAATACCTGAAACCCAAGATCACCCGTTAATAGCTTTCCCCTCAGTTTTAAGTGTTTTATTAGAGTTTATTTGTATTTGGAGACAGCACTTTGCACCCAAACCTTCCCGCATTTAGCTTGTGCATTAGGCAGTGCCTCCCTGTGCCGTCTATTTACACCCCTGATCCTGTGTGACAAGCAGGGTCCAGAGAAGACGACTCTGCTATCTCCAAATAGTGTTATCAACGCAAATACAGAAAAGCTTTTGAGGGATTTTCAGTTGATAGTGCCTTCTTAGTTGAAATGGATTTTAGAGGCATGTTAATTCAAGATCATTTTTTGGCTAAATCCGGGGTTTCGGAATGCAGGAGTCAGAGCAAATGAGCAAGCGAGGACTGAGCAACTGAAGGAAGTTCATGTGTAAGCGCTGTTCTCTGCATGCTCTAAAGCCCACACTTTGCCAGCCATGGTCTTACAGCCTCATAGTGCCCAGCACCTTTCTCCACAACCCCTTTTCTGGCTCTCCTTCCAGCAAGGCACGGCAGAGCCACCGCCAAGCCCGTGCAAACCTCCTTGGGAATGTTGGTTTGGAAGCGTGGTAGCGGGCACAGCCACCCATCACGGGCAGGGGGACGGCACCTATAACAAGCGGTTATAGCGGGTGCAGTTGGACAAGCAGCAGGGCGCGATCCCTGCTCCACGGGAGCCTTTCCCCGGGAATCAGGGAGGATGAGGGGCTTGCAAGAAGCCAGGCAGAGAGGCCACAGGCTCAGCTGCTGAAGACGAACCAGGTAACCCTCCGGGGCGGGTGAAAACCACTCTGCTAAGCACAGCGGAGGGCAGTATTATGAAACCAGGACAGAGTACAGTAAAACCCCTGAAAACGGGTCAGTGGACTTACGATAAGCTTTCTTCCCTTACGTGGGGTGGGAGCAGGCATGGGGGGGAGGGAGGGGAAAGGAGAGCACGGACACATTACAACATGACTTGAACCAAAGACATAACTCCGGACTCACCGATTTTGGCCAAGCTGGCCACCAGCACCCAGAGCGTAATGACATAGGGGTCCTTGACGTGGTGCCACTTGAAGGAGACGACGGCGAAGCTCTGCGAGCCGTTGCTGCTGGCGGCGCTGCCCGAGC
>VZSG01000050.1:2477108-2537953 GCA_013398315.1 Nothoprocta pentlandii
AAAAAAAAAAAAAAAAAGTTTTGTGACTGTCTCCGACCTATCATAGAACAACATTTTTAGGCACTGACTTCATGGAGAAAGCTGTAGTTGGAAGGAGCGGAGGAAGTAGCTGCTGCTCATCTCTGCATCCCAAGTTGCTGAGATGTGTGGAGAGCAGCAGTTCCTTGCTGTCAGCATCAGGTCCATTTGCTGATATCAAGCAGAAGAGAACTGCAGTGAAAACAAGCTGTCAGCACAGTTTTTAGTACCTCAGTTTATCCCATCACACCGCAATCAAATATCTTGCTTTAGCTGCAGCTGATAAAAGGGCGCCACAAGTGCCATAGTGTTCTGGCTTGGGCATGTAATCATTCTCAAATCTAGGTCCATCAGAATGATAACGAGGTTAAAAATAAACCTGGCTAGTAAAAGTGTTGATTAGCTTCGATGTTAGTATTATTGGGTCAGAAATTGCGACTACATGCAGCTCTGCTAGGAAGGATGAGCAACTCTCTCCAATAGACCTTTTCCAAAGACAAGGCAAGACTGACACTTCACCTGGAGGAGCTGCAGCCAAGACCCAACTTCTGGTTGCTTCAGCATTGTCATAAAAATCCCCTATCGCATAAGAAACTGATTTTTTTTTCTTTCTTTTTTCTTTTTTTTTCCTGACTCTCCGAAATAAGAAACAAGAACCTTGAAATAGTACAAAGTGATCATTTCTGCCTGTTACAAAATACTGTCTGGCACCAGTATTGAGTGATTTTTTTTTTCTAAATATAAATTTCCATCATAGCCATTTCTGAGAATATTGTGTAAATGCTGGGGGTTTTGAATGTGATTAGTAGCGTCTCATACACCTTTCACATGCCGTATGTGTTGCAAGGATTAATCTTTGGGGATTCCTTTAAACATGAGATAAAAAACAATTTAAATGAAAAAGACAAATTTAAATCTTTAAAGTTACATTAGTTTTCTACAGAAAGCACGTGCTGAGAATTCCAGCTGTAATAACCACAGACACCGATAGAAATCTGAATGTTGACTCACTACAAACAAATGTGTCAAATGAGGGAAAATTAGAAATATGAAATATATTCCTCTGGAATCCTGAACTTTTCTAAAAGAAAATAAACAAATCTAAGTGAAGAATCTGCAAATGAAGTTTGAAAATCTCCTGCTGATATATAAATGATCATCACTCACTACCAGCCTCAACTTCCCTCAAGGAAATGCACTGTTTTCATATTAATGCCTATAAAATGCCTAAGTAGATAAGATTTTGAGAGGAATATTGTTCCAGAGAATACGCTCATGCCATAATCCCACCAGAAGTTAAATAGCGAAGAAGAACACTATTAGTTATGAATGGCATTGAACCAGCATTATTATTAATGTAATGCATTATTAATGTCATAGGGGTTATATGCAGATAAATGCAGAGCTGGATGAATTTATAGTTGAAACCTACTTGATGCCATGACTGCCATTGGGTCAGTTTCCCTCTGCATGAAATGAGTGCAGCTGTACCAGTTTATGCTACAAAGACTTGGACAAACGTAGCTGAACCGAGTAATGTTGCAGAATATTATGTTACGGCGTGATGAATGTGAACCTCTCAAATGGCTGTGAGAAGCAATGTACTATTGCAGCCCACGCACATTACTCCAGGTTTTAGTGGACAAAAAGAAGGCTGGAGTGGGCTGCATGAGTCAGCTGGAGAGATGGGTGGATTTTTTGGCTCGGAAATGGTACTTCAGAGAAGATTTGCGTGATTTTTTTTTTCGTAACTCATTTCAAGACATGACTAATTGATTTTTTAAGGACAGAAGAGTGGATTTTAAAGCAGATCACCCATTTTTAGCCTCATGTCTCTTTGACACCAGACACCTAATACATTTTATCATATTATATTTAGAGAAAAAAAGCTTTAATAAAGTGTCTTTTGTATAAAACCTCCCTATTTAACTCCTTATTTTATAGACCATTTTGATATTGTGGGTTAGGGCTTTCTTGGTCCCAGTACTGGTCAAATAAAGAACATAATAGAATATTTAAATCTATATTTATGAGTGCATTTTTTATCTTTTACAACCTGCATCTTCCACTCTCCTCCCTTTTCTCTCATACTGCACACTTCACATTCTCCTCTCTTTGCCATCCAATTTCTGTAGAGTTTCTGTACTCTTGGTCTCTACAGCTTGTCTTTTCATAAATGTTTTCTTCTCAGAGCTCACCAAGAATCCCAAATTCTAAAACCTGAGGAGCACTTGATGGTTACTTGCATATGAACTTTCATCCCGGTCCTTAACCTTCCACATATCTTCTTCTACATCCCAGCAAATTCAGCTTTGCCTTGTTTCCCCAAAGAGCATTTTCTTCCAGCTACTCACAGCAGCCAGACAAAACAAATGCATATACCAGGCTCAAGACATAGCTTGCTAGTACTTTTCCCACTCCTAAATTAGTACATTTGCTGTTTTTTTTTTAATTATTTTTAAATGAATTGTTACTTTGCTTTGTGTCAAAAAGTGTAGGTCAGGGATATGTGATAGAAGCCACAACTACAGTTTTCAGACATAAAGTATAGAAATAAAAGTGTCTGTCTTGGCTCTGTTTCAGTGGGTAAGCATTCAGCGTTCTCCAGCTTAGCCTGGAAGGAAAACACAGAATCATAGAATCATAGAAGGTGGAAAAATCTCTCAAGTTAGAGGAAAAACAAGCACTTACTAAAAAACAGAAGTGGCTAACTAGAAAAGTCTCAATTTCTAGCAAGATAGTTATAGTGTTATTTCTTCTTTCTGGGTCTAGGCTCAGATACTTCTTGATCTTAAGTTTTGGGAGATCTATGGCAAGGGAATCTTTCCCGTTTATCAAATCTCCATTCACTGTAGCCTTCTGAAGTCCGTAGTTCCTGCCTCCCATACCTAGCTTTACATGTTGCACATTCACCTTAAAAAGTCCAACTCAATTTTGCCTACAGCAACTACAGAATTCATTTTGACCTTCTCAGTGCTCCTGTTTTGCCAGACACATAGGACACCTTCAGAATTATTCACATCTCTGGGCCTCTCCCCGTCAAAACTAAGCAAGAGTATCTCCTGCCTCCTGCTGCTTGCAAAGTGGGCAGCAGTGAGAGTCACATTGTGATTTTCTATTTCTATTGATGGAGCATGGGGTGGAAGTGGATGCCCAAAGCTCAAGTTATCAGAGTGAACTGAGTTGCCTGCTGCAAGTGGAAACCTCTTCTAACAGGAAGAGCAACTCTGTAGCCCTCCTGGACTGGTGGGAGCAGGGCCTCTTGCAGCTGCATCCATCCATGACTTGCTGGAAACACTTCAGACCTAGGTGCTGATAGGACAAGAGGAAATGACCTCAAGTTGCACCAGGGAAGGTTCAGGTTAGATATTAGAAAAAAAAATCTTCATAGAAAGAGTGATAAAGAGTGGAACAGGCTGCCCAGGGAAGTAGTGGAGTCACCGTCCCTGGCAAGGCTGAAGGATTGTATAGATGAGACACTTAGGGACATGGTTTTGCAGGCAGAGTGGAGGTGGGTTTACAGTTGGGCTTGATGACCTTGAAGGTCTTTTCCAACCATAATGATTCTATGATTCTATGACTTCCACGGCACCTCCTAAAGTCAAGACACCTCAACTAAGCCCATCCGCTGTCATTACACACAGTGACACTTCCTCTGTCATATTTTCAGGAGGCAGCTGAGGTTTCCCAAGAGCAATTTTGGCTTTAGTTCACTTAAATTGTGAAAAAGAGAACGGTGAGTCTTGAATGATGTGTAACAATGATCATACAATAATTAGCAGCAAGTCTGAACTTCAATAGCATGAACTAAGAAGTCAAACCATTAAATGGATTAAACTGCAAATAAAATCTGTCCTCACACTATTTATGGCTTAAGGAATTGATTCTGGCAATTTGAGCAACAATAAAGACATAAATAAGAATCACTGCTTCCTTGTTTATGCATTGATTAAAATCTGCAGATATCCAAGGATGTTATCAGGCCTTGTTGAGAATTTTACTGGCTCATTCCAGATAAATGAAATGGAAAACTTTGATGAGAACATACGTGATTTCTTGAATGTTTTGTTAGGATCAGAGCGGGATTCCCAGACAAAACTACAGAGGAAGAACTTCAGAGCCATTTAACCCCAATAATTCACCTAATAACCCCAATAATTCACCTAATTCAGTACAAAAACATAATCCTGAACTTCAAAATTCTCAAAATTCTCAGAAATTCTCTTTAAAACTCCTGATCTTGATCATGAGTTAGAGGAAATTAGGATGATTCTAGTTTCATTTTGTTCTGTACGGAAACAAGAGCAATTGTAGAAACTTCAATTGTTGAGCCAAACAGAGCTCATGATTTCTGTCTATGTAAGCTTTCTAAAGCCTTTATGGTGTCAGTGCATCAGTGTGCACTAATGGCACTGAAAGTTATAACAGTTTGGAGAAGCTGGCATGTGGTATTTCAAACATCAATTTAAAAGGATTGCAGTAAATGTCAATTGGACAATAGCGGGGCTGGAGATGTCGATGACTTTTGCTGCTGGTGTAAAAAGTGATAGCGACTCTTTGAAGTGGAAGGGTGCTCTGCCTTGAATTGAAGGAATCTGTACTGGATTGCTGTTTATTGTTTGTCATTCCAAAGGCCACAAGGTGCAGCATGCGCGTGGCATACGCTTCCACATTACCAACATAACAGCCATAAATGACCTGACTAAGACCAGTAAACGAATGTGTAAACAACAAGAGGGATTTTCTTTTTAAATAGGCAAAATATTTTGACATTATTGTCTTTAATAACTAACTACAACAATCTGACTTGACAATCTTCTGCTATCCACGAAGGCCAGATCCGAATTAGTGCTAAAATTTTAAGAGTGTATGAAATTTGCTTTGAGAATCAATTATGATATGGAAAAATATCTACAACGTGATGGCTTTACAGTAAAAACAAGAAAGAAGCTTACTAGACATTATTGTCATGAAGACATACAAATGGGGTCACTAAAAACACAGTGGAACAAGGTTTTGTCAGTCTCTGGTATTTTAAACTGTTGTTCTCTTTCAAAGTTACATTTTTTTGAGATAGAAAGGTAAACCTCACAAATCATAGAGGAGATTTACTTGTTCGCTGTGCTAGATGAACATGAAAAAATAGATGAAAAAAATCCACATAATAAACATGGGAAGGAAGGAAAATGTTTGTAAATTTTAATGGCAGGGTCATCTTGGAGGCACACTTCAGTGTGATGACACAAATACGCTTTGGGAGCAACTTTAGGAGCTGGAGTCCTTGTGCCTAAAGCAGCATTGCCCTACTGCTTTCTGCTTGCTTGTTGGGCCTTTGGGGAGACATTTCTGTTCTTGGCAGAAAAATGGTCCATTAAAAAAAGTGAGTAGTTTTTTATTGAGTTATTTCATTCTAACATTGCACCTGCCACAAGAGAGGGACTGGGAATATTCAGATAGTGCAGAAAGGAAGTGGTGGCTGGGGAAGCCAGCTCGTTTGCCATAAAATGTCATGTTAAGGTACTCTAGTGGCAAGGTCTCTAGGAGAAATGAGGATCACAATTTTTGCCCTTCCACCCCTTCTAAAGAGACCACACTCACCCCCTCTAGTTTTAGCAGAATCTCTTTTGGTTAGTGGCGAGTGTCAGATGCCAGTGGGGTAAGCAGTCCACTGCAGTCCCCTGAGGGATGATACCAACAGCAGAGGCACTTGTTTTGAGTATTTCTTACCTGCCTGGTTCAGTCCGGGACATTTTCAAGCTTTATTTATTCTATTTTGTCTTAAAAATAAAGAAAATGCATTGAAATACAGAAAACAGAGAGAAATATGCAAAGATGGGACTATAAGGCCTGCCTTGGTCAATAAATTCTGTCTCCTGGGATGACTGGTATCATATTGTACGTTTCCTGCCTAACCACATGTCATCTTAAATACACTGTCTCAAATGTCTTCTGGTTATGTATATTTCTATGATTTCTAACCTGAATTTTGTAAGACAATTCATTCCCAGTTCTGGGCTCCCCAGTACAAGAGGGATGTGGAGCTGCTGGAGAGAGTCCAGCGCAGGGCTACCAGGATCATCAGGGGCCTGGAACATCTGCCCTGTGAGCAAAGGCTGAGGGAGCTGGGCCT
This sequence comes from Nothoprocta pentlandii, assembly GCA_013398315.1. NCBI lineage: Eukaryota > Metazoa > Chordata > Aves > Tinamiformes > Tinamidae > Nothoprocta > Nothoprocta pentlandii. Next base: position 2,483,257 of record VZSG01000050.1, read on the forward strand.
GTTCAGCCTGGAGAAGAGAAGGCTGAGGGGGCACCTGATCAGTGTCTATAAATACCTCAAGGGAGGCAGTGAGGAGGAGGGGGCCGGCCTCTTCTCAGTAGTGGCCAGCAATAGGACTAGAGGAAACGGCCACAAGCTGAGACACCAAAAGTTCCACAGGAACTTGAGAAAACACTTTTTGACAGTGAGGGTGCCAGAGCCCTGGCACAGGCTGCCCAGAGAGGCTGTGGAGTCTCCTTCTTTGGAGATCTTTAAAACCTGCTTGGATGCAGCCCTGTGCCCTGTGCTCTGGGTGACCCTGCGTGTGCAGGAAGGTTGGACTAGATGACCTCTGAGGTCCCTTCCAACCTTAAGCATTCTGTGATTCTATGAACCTACTGGTTCCTGTCTCAGTGTTGTCGTCCTTTGCCACAGTGCACCGATCTTTTTTTTTTTTTTTTTACCTTATAACAGTGATGATACTCTTGTTGGCATTTCTTTTGTTAACCTAAGCAGGCCAGTCAACTCTCAGGTAACAGGCTCTCCAATCCCCTGGCCTCCTGAGGAGTCCTTCTTTGCCAAGAGGTTTACAACTTGGATTAATCATGCCTGAGCACAGCTCAACGGGCCTGCAGACAGGTGAGGCTTTGTAAGCTGGCACCAGCACTTCCTTATCACTCCTGAAACATATCCGTTGAAATGTGCTGCAGTGGCCTTTGCTTTAATGGCTGCATCACTAGAGCAATTGCATTGATCCTGAAAGCAAGTAACGTTCCCAAGTTCTACTTTTGTTTTTTTTTTTTTTCTTTCCCCGGGGATTTTCAATCAACGAACTTCTAACTGTTGACTGTTTTGTTGGCATTGCGTGATCTTTTATTTCATAGAGTGAACCTTCATTATGTTTGTATTATTTCAGTCTTCAGTGTCCCTCCAATACAATCTTTCTCTGTATGGATAGCAACCCCCAACACTGCATCTTCAGCAAGTCTATTCAGGGTTTATCAATGGAAATATTAAACAAGACAGATCCTGAAATACAAGACTGACTTATTCATTTTTTTGCCTTCCTCCCAGCCTGATTATTGACCTCACTTCTACTAGTGCCTATTTCCAGCTATATAATGCTATCACATCATGGTACTAACAGCTGAGGCAAAATTTTAACCATCATGATGAAGCTTAAAAAAATTCACATTGAGTTAAAATTAGTACCAGGTTTTTAGCAAATTGTCAGCTTAATAGATTAGATATTTGAATTCTGTAATATATTTGTATATATTCCTATATTCTCTCTATAATATTCTCTAGGTGTCCACATACAGAACCAATAACTCTATAAAAAGAAGCATTTGTATCGCTTGTTTTTTTAATCAAACCAAATCAGAGTTTATGACAGTTTGGAAATCCCACAGTTAGCAGAAGCTGCTATATTCAGGCTGAAGAATTGTGGTTTCCTACATTTTTTCAGTTTTGTGAAAAATTGGAAATGGATTTGGGAATAGCCAGCCAGTTTTGCTTTGCTTCTTTAATGAAGTGAGTCTACAATTTCAAATGATATGATGAGCTGATCTAACATATCACCACTGCGATGCTGAGAGCTTCCCTAGCACCATCAGGGAAGAAGGATTCCACAGATCCTGCCCTTCTCTGCTTTCTTGCACTGCTGAATTAGTGAGTTAAGCTGAAAGGTCTATGAAAGGTCCCATTCCTTGACCTCAAAGCTGGGGCTAAGGAAGAAATGAGGACTGAATTTTTTTTTCCCAGATTAGGGAAAAGAGGAAAAGGAGATGCAAAGCAAAGAACAGAAATAATTCCCTGTTGGCAGTGGTGAATAGTTCAATTTAAATTGAATAAAAAAAGAATTACCTATTTTTTTTTACTCTATATTATTCCTTAGTCTTATGTAATTTATATCCCTTTGAAATATTTATAATAGAAAATTTAGGCTCTCTTTTCATCCATTGAAATTCCAGTCTTGTTAAAATTGAGCAGTCTTATTTTACCAAAAATGATAAACTGCAAGACTCTCAACTGCAAGAAAGTCATTTAGTTTTCCTATTTGATAACAAATCATAAAGAGTAGGTCTATTTCCCCTAAAAGAAAACAATGCTATAAATGACCAAAAAATACACTAAAGCACTATATTTTGACAAGTGAACGTGTAAAGTACAAACATATTCCCCAAAGCTCTTCCCATGACTGTTGCATCAGACAAATTCTATGTTGTTCTATGTCACTTGCTTATCCTTTTCTTGCTGTAAATATTATAGTTATGAAATGCTCTGCAGAGCAAAGATAAAACATTGTTACGGGCTCCACAGAACTTTTAAGACATAGTTATCTTGATATTAATATCAATATAGGATATAAACTGTGCATCGCAACACATTGCATACACACTTTCTTACCTTATTTATTATTACCTTTACTTCATTTAATTTTAAATGTGAAAAGATAAATCCCTGAAAAGAACAGCTAATGCTTTGCTTCTTAAGATTCACTAGAAATAATCTCTTTCTACTCTTTTTCATAGAATCATAGAATGCTTAAGGTTGGAAGGGACCTCTAGAGATCATCTAGTCCAACCCCCCTGCAGGGGTGCAGGGGTCTAGGGGTCTGACCTGCAGGGTCACCTAGAGCATGTGGCACAGGGCGGCATCCAAGCAGGTTTTGAAGATCTCCAGAGAAGGAGACTCCTTTTTGATAACATCTTAAACATAGGATCTCACACCATTCTTCTTCACATTGTTCTCCCCTTAGACAAATTAGCTACTTCCTTAACTTTATGTCATGTCCATTTTAACTTATTTCCTGTGTTACTAGAAGTCTCTTCCATTTATTTTGATCTCAGAGAGAGACAAAAGAGAATGCTAACTCAGCAACGCAGAGTTCTGGGTCTGAAGGAAAACACACAAGCTGCCTCAAGTATTGCTTCTCAATTTCCTGACTGAAAACCAACCAGGTGAAACCATTGAGAGTCCGGGTACTGAGTCACAGAATAAAGCCTTGCTTTCTACTAAATCAGTTAACATCATCTGGTGTATTGTTATGTTCTGTGCTAGTAACTTTTTGACAAGCATCCTTATCGAAATCCTCCATGTCAGATCAGAGTGCTTGTACTCTTGACCATGTCCAAATGGCAACTGCCTTATAATGCAAGCGAGCCTAACAGAAGCTGTATCTCTAGTCCAGTATAAGATACTGTTCAGACATGTGTACAAGACACATTTCCTGCTCTACAATTAAAACAGAGATCTTCTTGAACTTCAAGGAAATAATTTCTATGACTCTATCTCTAGAACAGATTAAATACTCATGATTACCAATGGTGATAGATTTACAAGAAATATCAGTATAAGCCTTTGTTTCTCATTTCATCTTGAGCCTTTTCTTTCCCTACCATAGTAAGCTATAGCACATTAAATTCTGATCTCTTCACAGGTAAATAAGTGTATCATAATTTAGCTGAAGATACTACAATCACAGAACAGTTTAGGTTGGAGGGAACACTCTACACATCATCTACTCCAGCCCCTCAATTGAGCAGGGTCACTAGAGAACATTTTCCTCGATTCTGTCTAGATGGTTTATGAATATCTCCAAGGAAGGATACTCCACCACCTATTTGGAAACCTGCTCCAGTGCTTTGTTACCCCCTTTACAGTAAATAACTTTTTCCTTATATTCAAATGGGCCTTCCTGTGTTTCAGTTTGTGTCTGTTGTCTCATCCTATCTCTGGGAATGAGACAGTATTCAAAAAAAAAAAAAAAAAGAGAGACATTATTCAAAAAAACATATTTGCTTCTAGTATATCAATGAGAGTATGGCTATAATGGTTTGTAAGCTGTGGGAGAGAAGAAAGAAGAGGCCCAAAAGTATTTTGGTGGAAGGAAGTCATTGAAATTCTTCTGATAGTTGAAGTCTCACCTACAAAGGAAGAAGACACTCCTAATTAGTGATTCCCTGAAAAACCTGCAGGCTGCCCAAAATAGTGATAGTGTTGAAAACCAAAACTCAAACAGAATTCCATCAAAAAATGCACAATTTATAGAGAGATGTCAGATGTATATTTACCCAGTTCTCGAACTCTTCACCAGACATCAATTATTTGCCACTGTCAGGGAACTAGATGACTTTTGGTTTGACCCAGTATGGCCTTTGTTACACCCTTACCATCGTATTGCATTTGGCTCTAGCTGTAGTGCTCATCAGTAACTTTTAAGAGCAAAGTTTATGACATAGTAACTAATCTAACAAAGGAAGAAACAAGCCAGTGTGTTTCTTATTCCAAGCAAAATATCAGCCAAATATAGCCAAATATTTAGATGTCATACACAGAATACATGAGAAGGTATCAGGAAATAAAGGGTAACATTGCCAGGTCTCCAAAATAAAATGCAGTAGTATATGAAAAATACAGTTAAAAAATGTATAGCTGAAATCATAAGCAGAGTGATCTTTTTCTTCTCATGTGTTTTAAATTGANCCATATAAAAAAGGAATGATTGGGTGCCATATAAGCAAAGTTCAGTATGAGAGTTTCATAAAATAAGTAACTATTTAAGCCTAGAGATTTCTAAACAATTAAAAAAGCAAAAATGAAAGGATGGATTTACAGTTAGAGAACAGAGCATTCAGTGATTTTATTATTTACAAGAAATGACCTGGAACCAATAAGCAGCAACTAACCCCCTTGTTCCCACCTCTCATTTCTTTAATTGTAATTATGCACTGAGTGATCTTTTTCTTCTCATGTGTTTTAAATTGATTATCCTACAATTTCACAGGCTACTTCCTTGTTCCTGTTATGTGATAGGAAAAAAAACAAAAGGTCCCACTAATTTCCTGTGTTATTTTACCATATACACTTATCATATACCCTCTTACTGACTTCACACTTAAGCTATACAATTTTTTCCACTCTGTTCAGATGAGAGTTCTTTCCCATGCTTCCCAACTTCCCATGCTTCAATGCTGCCTAACTCTGAACTACCACTGGGGTATTTTGGATTTGAATTCAGATTTATTTAACTGCTTCATGCATCTCACAGAAGTTAGGACCACTTTTTCTTGAGCCTCCTGCATTTAGCAGAAAGAGACAAACACTCCACGAAGAGACTCAGGGTGTTTCCCCAAAAAAGTGAATTATCTTGAGGAGATGTCTATGTTTCTCTTATTGAAACTAGGGATGGACGAGGTCTGCTTCCATAATTCAGGGTCTTTTGGTGAGGATCCTACGACTAAGTGAGGGGAACATGAGCTGAAGTAACCAATAGACACAGTTTTCTACAGGAGAATGCACTTCAAGTTGCAGCATGTTTTTCTCATTCTCTTTGATATACTATCCCATTTCGTTCAGATTCTAGTGTCCTTATTCCTGTTACATGCTTGTCCGAGGGTTTTTTGAGCTGCATCTGTGATTTCCGTACATATGATGATAGGGTTTACAAAGAATCTCGTGAGCAGTGAGAGGAGTTTGATCTCCTCCTCACTTCTCCACAAATACCTGGGATTAACCAACACTGATGTGCAGCATGTGCCACCACTTAGCTTGGCTTAGTCAGCACCTCTAAAGTTCCTCACATGCTTCTCTTGGCTTACTAGTTTCAGTTATATATCACTTGCATATGTTCCAAGGGTATTAAATATAAAGTTATCACAACTTAATTAAATTTGATATTACCATGATCTTTGATAAGGAAGTGGTATACATATGAAGTTATTTTATCTTAAGAAGGGAAATTAAGATTCAATTCCTATATTGATTCAAAAGTTTCCGGTCTTTTGCGTTCAATAAAATGATATCATCTGCAAACTTGTTTTCAGGTGCCCTTTATTTTCTAACGCTAAAATCTCAATGCAGTTTTACAGTTTCACAAAAATGATTAGTATTTTCATTTGAACTGAATGAGAGTATGATCTTATTTTAGATCAAATGAGACATTGCTTTAGTTTTCAAACTGAACTGTGGTCTCTGGTAAACTCTAATCTTGGCAGTGTAACAAATGCAACAACAACAAAGCCACTTCTAAAATATTTTCTTCCTCACAGCTATGAGTAACTTCCTACATATCAAACGCAAAGTGTAATACAATCTCAGCCACTCTCTTCCCTTTTGGGGGTCTTTGTAACTTGTATTGGTTGGAATACACTGGAATACAGTGACTACCCCACCAGGTATGTTACAGACAAATGAGGGATGCACACATAGGAAAAGACCTCTTTAGTTATAGGATATAACTAAATATTTTTTTTTTGCCTCACACATATTATCATTAGGAAGTTGTATTGTTATCTGGCATACTTGAAATGTTTTAGAAGAAACCACAAGATTCCTTTCAAATTAAAAAGCACTACAGACCTGGCCTTAATTGTTACTTTTTTTTTTTTCTCCACAGAAAAATTACTTTTTTTTCACTTGATGTTTTACCAAAATATGTCTGTATTGCAACATGACCATTAAAATACTCCCTACAGAACACTTCATTTTAATTACAGCAGAGTGATAGCTCATGGCAGAAAGGCACATGGTTGTTCTGCACCTGTGATTATGAGGAGGGATACATGAGTGTTTTTTCTGGCGGAGTCAAGTAATCTTTTGCGTATGATCAGAAAGATATCTGGTAACTAGCTTTTTTCTTTTTTTTTTTCTTTTTTCCCCCCTTTTTAATGACATAAAGTGCACCTAAGAGAAGACATATGCTTCCATATAAAATCAAAAATAGCTGCACAGGAAGATTCTATAAGGACTACAGAAACAGTGAAATAATGACATTACAAGAAATTGAAAGATGAGGCAATGAGAAAATGAAACGATATTATTTTAATAAAACTGTTAAGAAATATTTGCTTCTGTTGACACTTACTTAATACTAATAGCTATATATATAAATAATTTTTAAAGCACTAAAGTAAAAGATCCAACATTTTAAAATTCTACATGAAGGTATCCTGATAGTTACAGAAATTGCTTAAAATTTCTAAGTGGTCTAAATGAAACCAAGAGACCTGGCTTAGCATAGTTAAAAAAAGTTTTTAAGAAATAAATCGTTTAGCTATTTTAACTTTTTCACCACTCTCATCAATTTTTTTAAGTAAAACATATGTCGCAATAAGAAGTTCAGTCCACTTGGAATTATGATTATCACTGAACTGGGTTAAAAATGACATGGTTTCAATATAGATAACAACAGGAAAGATGATCATTACTTTTATTCTCTGAATTGTTATATTATTTGAAGATATCTCTTCCTAAAGAAATAATTTGGAAGCATTCCTAACTGTTTTCTACTTTTTTCCCCATCGTAAGTGCTGACTTGATCCATATTAATCTACTGACAAAGTATATTCAGATATATAACGACAGGACTGACCAAGGCCCGCGTTCCACTTCTGTTTTCACTAGTTTCTTCTCAGCACCAGATAATTGGGGTATATTGTCCTGATGTTGACTTTTCTGTACTGATTTAGAGTTTGGCAATCCTCATTTATTTGAGATCAAAGTATTACTGCATGGCCCGCTGGGCACAGCAGTGGACAGTCTTGCCGTATTATGGATTGTAATACACACGGAGATCGATGAAATGTCACTAACCAATACTAAGTGATCAAAACTTCAAAAACAATCTTGCACTTTATTAATTTAGAACATTAATCCTTGAACATCCCCTATTATTTCCAATTTAGAAGAGCTCTCTGTTCGAGTATAACTTGTTTTTCTGGTACAGTAACTGATGAAGAAAGAGGTGAGTTTAGGTTCAGCAAATCAGACACTGAGTTAACTTCAAAATGTTGGTGTCTAGACTATGTCTACTAAAAGACAGTCTGTGCTGAAGAAAGCATGAAATACAAGGAGTCAAGCTCACTGAAAAGTAGGATTTTACTATTCTCATTTAAATTTGTTCTAAAGAGGTCTGACAACATCTTATTTACTCGTTCCTATTTTTCAAACCCTGAAATTCCCCACAAATAACCCAGGTGTGTTGCAATTACTGAAGGAGTTTAATGTTCATGTAGCAAATGCTGTTGTTCTAACAAATTTCCAGTTGGAGTTGGAACATTTTACAACTATTTTGCATCCCCTATGAATGTTGATGATTTGTTTGAGATATGGATGTAGAAATGATCACTCTATTAGTGATTAACAATGAAATAACTGTACAGTATGTGCAGTAAGAGTTAGCATATCTTCCGGAGGTCTTGCAGGCATTTCTGGTTTTGTTATCCTGGATGCAATTATTTAACTTGATGCAATTATTCTTTCTTTCTCACTTCCCAAATGTCAGGAAAAGTTCCATCATGCATGGCCCCAGCTTTTGCTATTAGGACCTAATATCAAAGGCAGTCACACAGGTGCTGTGGTAACACTGTAGTAGGAAATATTTTCTTTGCCATTCTTCCTTCTTCAGTGCAAGCTTTGTGGTGGCACCATCCACTTACTAAAGCTCTGCAGCTGAAGGAACAGTGTTGTCAAATTTTGACTTTCAACCTTTCATTCATGTGAAAGAGAATATATCTTTGCAAATTTCATTAGTCACACCATCACAGCAAACTCACTAAGGGCCCAAGAAATCCTACTGTAAAGTGAAGGCAAGACTAAGATAAAACTAGTATTCTGATCACTGCCACGAGGAAAGGCTGTTTCCTAAGTCAATTGGTACAATTTTTCTTCTCTTCTTATTTATCTTAATTTTAACTCAAAATAACTCCATTAGTTTCAGGAGGATGGATGCTGATGCTGTCAAATGCTAGAGGAAAAGGTATTCTCAGGGCAATTTCCCTGGCTTTGATACTAGGTTTCTTATCAGCCATAATGCTGCTACTATCATCTCTTCTCTCCACTCCTTTACCTTCTGCCAGTGATACCACAGGTTGCTTCTACAGCGACATGCACTAAAAAGCAATCTGCATCTGTGTCAGAGGCCAAGACTGAATTGCTTGAGTTTGCATTAAGAAATTATGCTTAGCTGACTATTTCATCTCCAACTTTGGTTCACAGCTAGATATCTCACTTGCTCCATTTACATACATGACGAGATTTTGCAGAGTTTACTTTTAACTTGGATTTCTCAACTGATTAGAGAAATAGCCTCATAGCCACGAGGAACTGTCTACAACAGACTTTATTTTTGAGAATCCCTTTAGCTGTCCCTCCTAGAAATTTCAAATTGCATACTTACGCATCACAACTGTACAACAATTTGATCTGGTTAGGCAGACATTAAAAAAAAAATACAGGTAAAAAATTCTAAGCAATACTATACCCATTCATATACCACTGAAAAAAAAAGTGTTGAGAACCAAGGGTCAAGGCAACAAAAGAAAGATCTTTATATGACTATTAAAATTTTCCAATCTGAAAACTGCAATGAGAACAGTAAGTCTTAAAAATGAAAAAGATCTTCCTTTCCTTGACCAAATGGTATATAAAAAGGGGTCTTAAAGCATGATACGAGGTTCAGATACATGCTAGTGTCTCTTTACCTACTCATTTGAATCTGCTGATTTTTCATTTTGGATCTAGCTTAAATGTCCCAAGGCAAAGTCTGCAGTACTTTGCTTTTCCAGACACAAACATGCCTCAGACTCCAGAATAGACCAGTATACCAGTGAGCGCTCTTCCTTATCAAGGTTTACATTTGGGGAAAACAAAAACAAATTAATGTGATCCCATGGAGTGACTTGGAAAAATCCATTAACAAGATCAGATAAAGATATGCAAAAGTGTAGTGTGTGTTCTTTGACATATCTAGTTCCAGCAGTGTTTAGAGCAGCAGCTTGAACTTGGTGGTACAGAGTTTACCTATTTAGGCCCTGTGTTAAACTTCACCTCTGAAGCACATGTCTCACCCTTGTGAACCACTTATTAGCAAATAAGTTGGGATCACTCCTATGGATCACTTAGGATTGTCTTTACACTACACCCAGAAGGAAACATACTTCAGTGCATTATTTATATAGGACTGAATATATACAGAAACCAGACAAAAGTAATACGTATCTTCTTTTCTTAAAGCTAATACCCAAATTCCTGAATAAAGATGTGCAAGATGTCACATACTATTACAGCATATGTCAGTAACTGGTAAGAAATTTATCAAAGCAGGATGTTAAATGGCAGCTTCTTTTCTGTTGAACCACATTTAGTTGCTGTGAAGGCTTTTGTGGGATGTGCCACCTTCAAATATAATTTCTATATCATAGAGACAGGATTATTAACAATTAATAATCCCCTTTGGTAAGACATCTGCTGACATTTTGTCAAGTCTGCATGAGTTGCAACAAGGCATATTTGTTTCTGTCATTCCCTATCACCTTTTCATATCTGCAGACACACTTCCTATTAAGAGCTTTTGCCATAAGGAAATACTTATTTGTTTTATAACTAGTTTGATACCAAAATGAGGCAGATTAGGAAAAAAAAAAACAAAAAACAAGGATATTACTAATAACAGTGAAGATGAGTGGGAAGTCTGCACCCAGCTGCTGTGGTAGACTATCTAAAGTTGCGTGCATGCGTTAATGGCACAGATCTCTCTCTCCCTTGGGTTATCACCTGTTCTGTGTATAGTGCTTTAACACTTCATTACCTTCTGTATTTAAGGACAGGGGAATATTGATATTTCCAATGAACCATGACTACATGGTTCTATGGCCAGTCTATCATTAATCAGGGAGCAAAGGGCCATTTCACAACCTTTGGCTCTCGTCTGGGAATCTCTCTGAATAAGCTCACAGTAATATGCCTGTGTGGAGTTTTAATGACCATTTTCGGGAAGCTCTGGGCTGGTCACTTTAATATTAATCATAGATATTTATATCTTGTAAGTTCCTCAATTATTAATATAAGAAAATCATATGAGGTTATCTGAAATCCTCTCCATCCTGCTTCGTCAAGAAGCAGACGAATAAAGTGCTCTAATGGTTAACAAGCTAAATTGGTGCAGTTAGGCAAACTGGAAAACATAAGGTGTTGCATTAGGTCTGGCTTCCATCTTACTGCCTCTAATGAATTTCAACTTAGGAGGTCCAGGAAGCTGCCTTTGCGGATAATAAAAAGCAATATTTTCTCGAAGTTTACACTATTGCAGAATCAGACAGTGATTGAGGTTGGGAGATCATCTAGTCCAATCCCCATAATCTAGCAAGATCACCTACAGTACGTTGCACAGGACCTGTCCAGACTCCAAGGAGTGCCACAACCACTCTGGCAACCTATTCCAATGCTCAGTCATCCCCAGAGTGAAAAAGTGTTCTGTTAATTTCAGATGGAAGTTGGTGTGTTTCAGCTGGTGTCCAACGCCTTTTGTCCCGTTATCAGGCAACAGTCTGGCATACAGTTTTAGCAGGACGAACTCAGTGCTGAAGTAGATGTATGTATTCTCCATGTACGTATTCTGCATGTATTGTAGAAACAGACCACAGAAGCCTCAGAGAACATCACGGCAAACAAGCCATATTTACTGAATACATTAAGTAAAAAAATAGAACTAAACTTATAGAATCTATTTTATAGCTTTATAGAATGTATTCACATTGTTTTATAGCTTTAAATGGCAACATACAGAGTGGAGCATAAACTCCTACAAACATTTCCACAGTCAAGATGAGCTAAATAGCAGCACTATATAGTGGCCTTGAGATATACCTCTACATTCACTTTAGCAGCCAGAATCAGATCTGAGAGAATACTGGAAAAATCTAGATACAAGAAAAGCCAGCAAATGGCCACTGCTCAAATCACTGACTCATGAGGATGCAATCCCTTAAAAAACATGTCTTATTGTCCAAAACTTTTCTGCAGCCATTCTGCTTGCTTCATTATCTGCCCAGTTTGATCTCATCCAGAATCAAAGCTCTACCCATCCCAGGGAAAACAACAAAAAAAAGAAAAAACAAAATTCATAGCAAAGCTAAATGGCATCTCCCTAACTATGCAACTAGAGCCATGGACTCAACCACAACTAAATAGAACAACACAAAACTTTTGTGCCTTGATCTGCCTTCTCCCAGCACTACTGTAATGGGCCTCTACTGGTACAGTCTTCCCTACTCAGTGACATGACTGACTGCATGCGCTTAAGGCCATAAATAAAAGCCTGGATATTCCTCTGGAAGCTAGATTGTACTTTTAGGCACAGCCCTAAGCAAAGGTTGGTGTTTAGCACTCATTATGGCAATGGGAGTCACAGGAAGCACTGTGTCCCAGAGACACACCTCAGGGGCAAAACATATCCTTGTTTCCTCATTGCTCCAGGGGGGTAATAATTTACTATTCCATCAGCAATGTTGGCCATCGTCTTGGGACATGTAGGAGCTAAAGCTTAGGCAGTTTATCCTCTGTGTTTTCTGCTCTCACCATGCACTAGTTGTGAGAAGGCTGTGAATATTAACATGTTAGGCAGGCTGCATATAAAGAGAAAAATAAATGTATTTAAAAGTATTCTTCCTCCTCAGGTTCTTTTGCAAGTGCCTAGTCAAAATCAGTCGTTGGAGGTCAGAACCCCCACTGGAATTGGGGGACCTGCAAAAATGCAGGTCTCTGCAAGGCCTGCTACTTCCCTTTTGATGCTTACTTCATATTTTGTATATAAATTCTATTTATGATATCTTTCTAATTCATTTTTTTGCCTAGTTGTAGGCAAATGTATAAATGAAATATTTATTAGTGGAAAATAGTGAACAAATAAAACCTGGATGGAAGAAAAGAAGCATACTTATTCTGAATGTTTTAATTATTTCAGTAAGCTTAAAAGTAAGATTTTTATAGTGGGTTTCATTTAATTAAATACAAAATTAGTCAGAACATTGTAAAATCATAAAAAAGATAATTTAAAAAAATATATAAAAGTTTACAGACTCCATCAGAATATATGAAATTGTTTGAATCAAAAAAGACTTGTTTAAACTAAGAATTTATCCAACTTTAGCAAGAAACAGCATCTCATAAACTATTTCCCATAGTTTTTGCTTGTTTGCTGGTTTTACTTCGAGATAATCAGAAGTAGGTAGAATTCTACCTACTCCTGGTAGCACGTACACAATGAAGACAAATTGCTTCAATTTTTTCAAAAAGATAGTATCCTTGTTTCACACTTTTTAACTATTACACCTGAGATCATGTATCTTAATTGTATTTTTTACTTTGCAATAGTCCACATTCATTTCTATCTTCAAGATAAAAGATGAAATTTCTTTTAAGGAGCTAAGACAGAACCATGATTTCTATACTGTTCTCCTGGTTGTCCTATTTGGGTTAACTTCTTTCAAGATGCAAGATACTGATTCATTATTAGAGTTGTACGTAGAGCTTTAGACCTTCCTTGTTCTTTTTACTGGTGATTTATGTTCTTTTCCTTACCTTACATAGTCCATTGATCTCAAGAATTAATGATGAGCTGAACAACGAAGTGCAGGTAAGAAATCCAGAGTACAATCCGGTAGGATTGGACTAGGGGTTAGACTAGATGATCTCTAGAGGTCCCTTCCAGCCTTAACCATTCTGTGATTCTGTGAGGATTAAGTTAAAGCTCTGACCTAACCATATATGGAATATACATGGTCTGATACTATACTTCAATTTCCTTCTAAATCTATAAAAGAAATAGCGGAAGAGAAATCACTGCTATGAATAAAAGCTGATGTGGTTTGTTTCATGTGTACATGTATATATGTATATACATATAAATGTGTCTACAATACAAACAATAGTTTAGATAGATCTAAGCTGTTGTCTTATCTATCACAGAGGCTACATGTTAACTGCTTATGAGTAAAACTATGGCATTGCAAAAGTTAAGAAAGTGAATAGCGGTCAAAAGGTGAGGAAAGATTTTATAATCGGGTAATCTAGAACCTCGTGATTACTGTTTTGTCTTTAAATAGGGTGTTAATTTTCCCTGAGTAAAACTGGGCAAGGACACCTCTTCTGAAGAGGCTGCCAGCCTCGCTGAAGTGGATGTCGGTGAGCTCAGGGGTAATGACATTCTTGCCAAGTGCTCCTTCAAGGAAACCATGTTTGAAACATTTGAGTTTCTAAATTAAAGCACAAGGAGTTGAGCCATTTCTGAATGTGTGGAATATCAAAACTGTACTGATATCAATGACCAGGAAAAGTACAAAATTATCTAAATCAGTTCTTCAACTTTTCTTTTTGAGGGTCTATCCTCACAGCTATAAATCCCACTACCAAAATCACTGCAGATTCAGTGGGAGTTTTTTCCTTTTTTTTTTTTCCCTCTATGAGCACCTTGTCTTTTCCTTCTATCAGCCTTGAAGTATGACAAGAAGTAATACATTAAAAGTTGCCTGATCTGAGTGGAGAATGGAATGGTAATTAAAAAACCAAGATTTTTCCAATGTGAAAATCACCAGATGTCTCTTGGTAGTATAAAGAGATAGCATTTCATTTACAGACAGGCCATCATAGGAACAGCAGATACTATGCCAAAGTATTACTGAAGGTTTAACTGAGGACTGAATCTTTAATATTTAGTCTTGTGTATGCCTGTATATGCTGTCAGGCATTAATTATTCTACTTTTTTTTTTTTAATCTAGACTAGTAAGTAAAATTCAACACAGTTCTGAATGAAGATATTTTACTACATTGGCAAAATACACATAGATAACCTTATTTTATAATATATTAAAAATGGTTTGGATTAGAAGAGGTTGGAACAGACTGGGCAATATCTGAATGAACTGTAAACTTCAGTTTGCATTTTATGCTGAACATGCATATTCAGTTATTAATAACAGTTAGCATCCTATAACACTGCATCACACAGTTTTCACACTGCAAGGAAGCTTGATGCTTCCATGGAGAACTTTGCCTGAGAAGTAATTGGGATGGCAAATTTAAGTGCCAATATAGGAAACAGAGTTTTGCAGGCAAAAAGGCTTTGCTTGTCTGGCCTCAAAGGGAAGGTGAAATCAGATAAGGATAAGGTTTGTCTTTAACACCTACATGTTTTCAGACAAAATGACTTAATCTAGTTAAGAAATTTCTGTGCTACCTCTCTATGCCTATCTTTCCAATTATGTTGTCCCTAAAGTGAAGCCCAGAAGCTTGAAAATATGGCCTTTAATTCCACTGGTAGAAACAGCAGGGCTCTACATAGTTCCAACCAGCAATGGAAGGGCTACTCATGGAAAAGTCCATATACTTCTCTGCTTCAGACAGGCAAGCTGCTAACCAACAACATACACACAGAAAAGCTCTGAAGTTTACCTTTAAAAAGAAGACTCTCTCTCCTCTCTTTTTGACAAACTCTCTTTACTCCATAGCAGTAGCTACGGAGTTCAGCAGTAGCTTGCCCAAAGATTTTTGAATCAAAATTGTTTGTGAGAAAATAATTAGTTATCGTACATTTGCCTAATAAGATTGCCATTTTTTTAGCTCTTTAGAAAGAAAGCTTAGCAAAATGCAACCTAAACTGTGCTTGTTCCTGTTAATGAGTGTAAACCATCCTGCAAATGACTACATTTTATGAATTCTCAAGCACATATGTTAAAGAAATAGGAAATGTTAGATATTCTTTAATGATATAATCCTGTCTCTGCAGAATAGTCATTGTACTTTTAGGCTACCTGTATAATTAAATGTAGTTTTATATTACAGTTTAAGGCAAATTAATATATTTTCATTACTTATAAAAGGACGTCTCACTTCTTTCCATCTGTTCTCCACCTTTCTTTCCCAGTCAAACACTGTTTTTACCTTGTATTCACAGAGGCACACGTCTGCTTGCACCATGAGCTCATTCAATTTAAAAAATGCTTGCTTGGTGAATTAGGTCAGTTAATGACATAAGCAAAGAAGCACTGTCAAAAGCGAGAAGCGGGAATTACACAGTAGGGAGCAGGGAGAAAGAGGAGCAAGTTGCTGATTTATCTCAGCCACAATGTGACACCAGCTCCCCACCCTCCAACTCCCTATGAAGATTTGTTGTTAGCAAACCTGCTATTTTAGGAAAAGCGTATTGCTTCAGTGAAGAACTGCACTGTTATGGATTATATTATATATTGATTCTGTGATTATATCCTACCTACACTTTTTTTTTTTTTTTTTTTATAGAAAAGCTTGTGAAGAGTTGGCCTGAATTACATAAGCTTTATTTAGTTTTCTTTTACAACAGAAGATAACCATAGGATGCAAGTCAATGCTTGGTAGTTTATTTTATAGGGTACTTAAGGTATATCAGTACTGTATGAATAAATTTTGTCATAAAAGAAAATAGGAGGAAGATTGCTCTTTTTTGTACTCATTCTGAATTGCTTAGATGGGGAAATGAGAGGGAAAGAGGTTCTATTGTAAATGGAGAATCATATGAAAATAAATATTCAATGTAGAGAAACACAGTTAAACATAACCATCAAAGCACCCATTGTCTCCACTGGCTTTTTAAATAAACACACATAAAACAGGACACTCAGAGAAAGATTTATCTCCTCAAACATTAGTAAAATTTTCACAAAGAAGCAAAGGAGCTAAAATGCCCAAGTTACCTTCTACGAGTGATTACCTAAATTTAGGTATCTGAAAGGGCTTGAAGTCAAGGTCAATCTTTGATCATTCTTTAGAACGATATACTCTGAGACCAGCACAACTACCATAATAATTTTTCAGGATGAAGAGAATAGACCTTTGCTAAATACTGAGTTGCTACTGAACTAAGTCCACTGAAAGGCTACTAAGATGATGAAGGACTAGATCATCTCTCATGCAAGGAAAGGGTAAGAAAACAGGGTCTGTTCTTATCAACGTGTATATATCTGAAGGGAGGGTGTTAAGAGGATGGACCCAGACTGTTCTTAGTGGTGCCCAGTTACATGAGAAGAAGCAACAGACAAGAAATGAAACAGAGGAAACTCTACCAGAACATGAGGAAAAAACTTATTTTCCTGTGAGGGTAGGGCAGTACTGGAGTAGGTTCCCCAGAGAAATTGTGGAGTCTTCATCCTTGGAGATATTCAAAAACAATGGGGATAGGGTCCTGGGCAATCTGCTCTATGAGACTCTGCTTGATCAAGAGTGGTTGGTTTAAATGACCTGCAGAGGTCTTTTCCAGCCTCAGCCATTCTGTGATCCCAGGACTGTGTCACCCTTAATAAGGATAAAGTGGGCTCTACCCTTTGCAGGGCTATGATAGCTGAGTCAGTTTTCCTTCAGGAATGGTAACTGGATAATCACTGAAACCAAGCAGCATGTTTCACACACACCCCTGGAAACGTTTGAATTCAAGTCTGAAATTACAAGCAGACCTTGTTTAGTTTGATTTTTTTTCCCTTTCTTTATCCCACATTCCTCTTCAACGCACACTCAACAAAACAGCATGAAGTCATAAGTCAGCATTGCAATTTAGAGTACTAATATGCCGCACAGGGCATAGCTTTTTCAAAATACTTGAGCTAATTCAAAACAAAATAGAGGAGGCTTCTGCAGGACACCTCAATGTAGAGCTCTCTGCTGGGCAATTAGTTTTATTGGAAGACAGGATATTTCACTGAGAGCAGAGCCTGTACTAATGTGATTGGAAACCAAAGCTAGTGTCTCTGTATGGCCCTAAATTGCACTCTGCAGATGTGCCAGCTTGCTCAGAACTAGCTCCAGCTTTGCTATGCTGTGCTCCAGGATGCAGGCCTACCCAGAGCAGGCTTTGGGTGGGAGGATCTGCTTTTCAGTCAAAGCAAGATTTTATTGTATTGCATTCTACCATCATCCAGGGGAACCTATGTGAAATAATACACAACATAACCAGATAGAAGTCCTAATAATGCCTTTTGGAGACAAAGCTTTGTGTGATGTGATATAAACACCTCATGTGCTGCATGCAAAGACTTGCAGTATGGAGGGTCTTTCTATGCTATGGAATGACAGTTTGACATCAATATTGTCATGTTCTGCTGTATGGGAGAGATTTATAGGGGTTTAATCTTCAGAAAACAGAAGACCCTCTATGGAACTGAGAGGAATTGAATGATTCCTCTATGGAATCATTAGCTTGATTCACTCTTCACTACTACTTGGCATTTCCAAGGACTTGGTAATGAAGAACTGAACAAACATGCAAAAAACAAAACCAAAATAAACACCAGAATATTGTGGTGTTATTATGTGGGGATATTGTGGTATTGAACAACACTTCTGATATACTGGAAATAAGCACAAAATAACAGATAGAAATAGCAGATCAGATTCAGAATCAATTCACAAACTCACTTAAACACCCATACTATCATGCTAAAAGGAAAAATATCAATAGAAGAATAGTTCCCAAGCCACTGCTTCATAAATGCAGAGAAAAATCAGGTACCTAGCATATCAGGGTTAAGAAACCCAGAAGTAGCATTTAGTACACTAATTAATTACCCAATGTTTTAAAACAACATTATTTTATATATTCTAAATAGTATTTCTTTTTTTTTTTTCTCAGAAAGATGTTTTCCCCTCATTAAACTGAACTATGAGCAAAAGCAGAGGACACTTTTACAGATTAACTGTGCAGCTATTTGTTTGGATTTTGGTGAAAACTAGGATTTCTATGAAGTGGAGAAGCTTAACAATACTCTCAGTTTCTTCCTTGAAAACTTTGAACAAGCTCTGGAAAGAAGTCAACCATTATCATATGAAAATCACAATACGATATGACGAAGTGGACTGCATAAACCTACTGACTTTCTCAACAAACTAAGCTAAGACCAGCCTAGCCCTGTCCTGGTTTACTAAGTCCTGCCTTGATCTTCTGAAACTACTAAGGTATTTATTGGAGGGAAGGCTGTAGGAGGAGAGAAGACCAAAAGGAAACCTCGGAGCACAATGCCAAGGGTGTGCTTGGGGTCTGGCAGGTATGTGCTGTCGATGCAGAAGCACATGCCTGCAATGTCATTTAATGCTGGTCCTATGGTGGGATGCAGTGTCATCACATGCACAAGGCTCGAAGCTACATCCCTCTTTCATTTCTATGAGCCTTGGGTAAACTGTTCTAGTTGGATTTGGCAGGATTATGTCTGCTCTTAAGTTGTATCTGAAAAAGGCAATTGGTCTAAAATGATGCAGCACCTCGACCAGATTCACAAAATCGGACGCCTTGGAAGCTAGGCTGTAAGTCTCAAAGCAGAGTTATGCTTTCACAGTGCACACAACCTGGAAAAACTAAACTCTCTCTTAAGAGGCCTAGGGACAGCAGAACTGTGAGACATCTAAGAATTCCAGAAGATAAAAAAGCATTAAAAAAGCACCACCATTGTTCTCCGTTTGTAAAGAAAAAAATCTGTAAACACAGAAAAAGGATTTCCCGCAAGTTAGGTGGGGTACTCAAAGCTTGTAACTAAATCAAACTGAGGAAAAATGCCAGATTACTACAGACATTTCAACTCTAACATAAAGGATCGTATGTCTGTCTATATTTGCACCTCCGCGTAAGTAAGTATTTCCTACCATAGTTTCTACAGACTATGGAACAGTGTTTGCACAGTAGTAGTTTCCTGCTACTTATATTTACACATTTTCTTCTTTGTAAGCACATCTAATTTGTGTATTTCAGGAGGACTTTTTCCTTTATGGGAAGGAGAACTTCCTGAAATACATGATCTGTGAGCAGTCAGTGTAATTAGGAAAAACCTTACTTAGCAGAGATTAAAACTTGCATCAAAATTGCTAGTTCCTTCCTCGTGTCCATCCTCATTCCCTCCAATTACAACTAAGTGACTAATTTCTATGACTATCAGGATTCATTGTAGGTGAAATGTTTCTATCAAGCTCCTAAGTTTCTGTTAGGAGAGACTTCAAGGGCCTGGCCTGCTCTTCTATTCAGAGAGGACCAAATCAAGCAGTTCTGATTAGCTTTCTAAAAACAGATATTTAACACACAAAAAGGCTCCAAAGTCTTTGTCACTTACTGAAGGATGGACAAATAAAGGTCAAAACCTCAAACTTTCTTACAAAACATAAATCTTGATATCTGGTCTGACATGATATCAAGACACTTGACATCTTGTATGGTCAGTCTTCTTAAGCTCATGTACATTTGGAATTACAATCTTAGATATAATTAAACAAAATTCAAAATATATTTGTCTCAACATACAGACAAACCACATATCTAATTTATGTTGCACCACTGTTAAAATGTCCAGTTTACAATAAAAAAAAAAAAAGAAAGAAAAAATGTCCTAACTTACTGATTAAGCACAAATTCTTAGTTGATCTTTGGTTTGAAATGAATTACTCAACTATTTCAACTATTTTTTTCTTTTGAATACAATACTTTTTGCATTATTGATGAGAAAGAGCTGCAGATTTTTAAAGTTCGACATTATCGCAATTGTGCAACCAAAGCTAGATATGTGATTCATAGGGAACTACATTAAAAGTTAAAAGGTTAGCCCTTCTGCACTGCTATGTGAACATAAAATCTAGAATTTGCCTGCTGAGGCCATGGGTTATTTTGACACCCCAGCTTACCTGGATTACTAATCAATCAGAGGAGCTGTCATACTGGACAGGACTCAGGACTGTCACCTTGGAAGAGTGCTTTCAACCCGTAACAGTATGATAGCCCTGAGATAAACATGCTATATCAATTGATACAAATGTCTTTACATAGCTGGTATGCTGGTGTGATCTTCATTAATTTATTTATTCCATTCCCCAAGACTCACAAGCAGAGGAAAGGATTTCTTCATGTTTTTTCAGTATTTGGCTTGTGTATGTAAAGTTCATCTATGGTAACGAAATGATGCAGAAAAGATATAACACAGGGCAACATTTAAAAGACTGAAAGAAAAGTGGAGATTCCAGAGGTAAAAATATCTTCCTTTCGATTGCTGCTTACTGTGTTTTGCAGAAGTGTAGGAGAGCAAGTGAGAGAGTCTTGCACATGGGAGTGGGAGAAGAACAAACTTGGTGAGTCACTAAGGAGGCCCCAGTGGAATGATACAAATGATGTAAGTTCACTAGATCAGTGAATTAGTATCACAGTTTAGTCATATTTGATATGTGTTATCACATTTAATGCTATTTTTTACTGCGTATTCATGTACAGTTTGTAATACAGTATTTGTAATAAGACGCAAGTTTCCCTGTTATTTTGGAGCCTGGGAATAAGTGGCAAAGGTGATGTAAAAAGAGAGTCCGTGACTCAAAACTTGAAGAAGAAAAGGTCAACTATTCTTTATGTGATGCACAGTAATATCACAACATTAAAACTACTTCTGTGAAAGTTGTGGATTAAGCACTCATAACACTATGTATTGAACATTATGTATACATCATAAGATTGAGTAGACTAATCTGCCACGCATTTCAAGAATTCTGTTTGTCTTCACATGAGCATTTATTATCCTTTACCCCACTCCCCCTTTTCAAAACACTAAAACTGTAAGGCAAAATTAGCTGTAAGTTATCTTCCTCATGCACATTACTGCTCCCCAGGTGTGATATCAACACTCATCACAGGTAAAAAGTAGTTGTCCTGCTAACTTGGAGAAATGAGTGTCCACTGCCAAACTGGCTGTCCCATGAATATCAGAGAAATGATAATGATGAAGTATCAATGAAAAAATGAGTTACATGTGCTCTTTCATTCCTTTAAGATACTACTTACTCGGTCTTTCTTCTCTGTACTTGATTCCCTAGAAGTCACCCAGGTATCAGCTTTTGGGGGCTATTAAGCTATTTAGCACAACCAAAGCTCACTTTACTGCAGGAAACCATCCCAAGTATTCCTTTGTCTATGTAGTGATAAAGGTGTTTGTTTATATAACTGTACTAAATTAATGCAGATCATCTTGATGGAAAGAAAACAAACAAACAAACAAAAGACTTATTCCCACTGCCTGAGTACATGACCCAAAACATCTTCATGTATGACAGACAAGGCAAGGAAGAGCTCAGGTTTGCAAATTATGTATGAACTTGACATGACCTTGAAAATGTCTTCCAGCCAGCACTTAAACAGCACAATGACTATCTATCTATCATGATTTCAGAGCAGAAATGGAAGCACAGTTGAACAGAAAGCCTAGAAGTAATAGAAGAAGGTAGGAAAATGGTGGCAAGATTTGGCAGTTTTTTAATGGGAAATGTTTCATGATGCATAAACATCCCTACTTGTTTTGAAGCAGGTGAACTTGTAACATTGCATAAGAGAAATCCCAGTCATAAAATAACAATTTAAGGTCAGAAAATTAACAATAAAGCATTCTAGTTTGTATGTAGATATCGTAAGGTGAAACACCCTGAGGTAACATGGAAGAAATTTCAAATGTAGGCAATTCTTAATGTTCTCAGAATCAAGCTAGCAGCCAGAAGTAAAAATTCGGAAACCTATCAAGGTATTTACTAGCATTGTTATGCCTTCCTGTGCAGAAATGCATGAATTGATCTCAGGATCTATGGAGAGATGTGCTGATGAAAAAATGAAGATGAAAGTAAAACAAAGATTGTTAACATAGTTAGTGTCCATGAAGCCATGAATAAGTCTTTACAGGGTCTTCATCTTTTAAGTAAGATTATCTGAATTCAAGATTATCTGAGTTCATTTCTCAGTTTACAGGCCAAAGATGAAGATAACCACCTCATCTTATCTTGCAATGTTTAGTAATAAATAAAGAAGACTTAGCCTCTACTTTTCTTGTACTCTTTATTTCAAATTCTTTTGTATAATTTGGAAGATGCTTAATCATCAGGGGATTAAGGGACTTGACACATGAAGCACTTTCACAGGTATGCTCTGAGATGTATTTATCTTTTACACACCAGTAAAACCCCATAGGAGTGCTTTTTTTTTTTTTTTTTAAAGTTTTAAACTAGCCAAAGTTATCATATAGTTGTGAAACAACTTACTCAAAAGAAAAACATGCTTAAAAGCATTTTAGGTTCAAATATAAGTTCCCTAAACAGTGAGATAAACCATTTAACAGATTCTGAGAAACAATTTCAGTCCTTTGATGGTAAAAATAAGTGGGAAAAGAACCATGACAACCATGAAACAGTGCTCTGTCAGTTTAAAATAGTTAAGAATGAAATTCAATTAATCATCTTTAAAACTGCTTATCATTTTAGAGGAAATTATGCAATGGAACATATTGAATTATTTATCAAGATGCATGAAGTACATATATAGCAACATATTTGGTCAGTATTGCTTTGTGTTTATATATTGTATTATCAATGGTAATTATAAAAGCTAATAAACAGATACTGCCATCTATTGGAAAAATATTGAAATACAAAAACTAAATTATGTTGCTTACAATGGATCTGGAATACAATATGCTTTCTGGAGAGACATGCTCTATATTCTATCACACAGAAAAACTTTACAAGAATGTTACCGGTGGATGTTAGCTTAGATTGATCTGTAGATAGATAACAGGTAAGGAAGTATAAGCAAAAACAAATTTGGTTCAGTTTCACTTCAGAAATATGATTAAAGTTTGCTTCTGAGACATGAAGCAATTGCAATGTGTCATGCCCAATACACCACTGTGCTGATTGCTATGACGTGCTGCATATCCTATCTGTTTTTCCATAGGACAACTATTCCAAGCCAAATGACACTTTAAAATAATAGAGCTCAGCTTCGTGGCACCGCCCAACTTCAAGACACCTCAGCATGAGCCAAACTAAGTTGATGCTCATTACTGAGTTTTTGCTCCCTTCCACCCATGGCCCCTTCCCTTTCCTGTCTCCAGCCTGTCCTGCATCTTCAGCCACCAGTGTTGCTTTTTTAAACCTTTCCACAAGTGTTGTTAGCTCATCAGACCAACAGAAAGCCAGTTTAGCAAGGAAGTCAGATAGTCTTCTGTCTTGCTAATGTGCACAACAGCTAATCAGAGGGTCTGACAAGCACCAGATCTGCAGAGACAGTAGTGTGTGGCCAGGAGCAAGGGAGCAAAAGGAAGAGCAGGGCAGGAAAAAAAATCTGTAAGATACGCTCCTTTCATCAGAAAAGAAATGTCTGATGAGCTCAGCCACTTATAGAAACTGAGATTCACAATCTCATTTCACATGAATGCTTTGGAAAAAAGAAAACAACTTAAAAAAGATTTTTTTTTTAATTACAACTTAACTGATTTTTTTTTTTGTAAACTAAGAAATAAAGGAAACTACTCTGAAAAAATAACAATGGATGTATATTTCACTTGGTAGACATGCATTTACAAAGAATAATATGCCTTGAAAGTGCTTGGGCTGAGAAAATTGCTAATAGGGTTGCTAGTTCTCTTTCTGACAGTAACAGAGTTGCTCACTTGTCAGGAAAAAATAGAGCTCAGGTGTCCATCTAGTGTGAGGTCCACAGGGGCAATTTTTGACATAACCTGGGGCTTGGATAGAACTTTGGTATTGAAGTACAACACAGTGATCCCCAAAATCTGTGAGCTATCTTACCTTAGCTCAAGCTATCTTGCCTCTAGGCATGCAAGTATTCCCAAGGTTTATTGATATTCTTAGCTTTACGTTCTGTGAATCAATGAGATTTTTCAAAAGTGGCTAGCAGTTTTATGGATAGCAATACAATTTTTCTCAAAAGAATGAATATAATACGGATGTTTATGTATTTCTTAATTTTCTATACAATTTAATTAGTTGCTTCTAATCTACTAAACCCAACACCTGTTGCAAAACATTGTTACCCCTTTCCAAAAAGTTACATCTCCTTTCTTGTCGTCATCTTCCTCAGATTAGAAAAAAGTCAATCAAATCAATCATTCATTATGAGCAGAAAAACATAGTAGTCATGATATTTATCAGAGTATAGCATTAAATGATTAGTGATGGAATCACAGAATTACAGAATGGTTGAAGCTGGAAGGGATCTCTAGAGATCATTTAGTCCAACCCTAAAATGATGGGTTCAGTAGAGATGGGTTTAGAAGGGAAACTACTGATAGCAAAGTGGATAGCAAAGTGATATATTTGTATGTCATTGTACTTCATTAATATTTTAGTGACTTTTATCTAGATAAATTGAACAGAAAGCTCTAATTGCTTACCTTTCAATAAAATCATAATTAAAAATAAAGCAGTTGGAAAAATAATATTAGCAAGAAATCAATGTTAACTTCAGAACAAAACTAGATTAATTAAAATGAGAACAGTAAGGTTCAGCTAGTGATCCCATGCTGCAGCAAAGCTAGTTGAGATTATAGGAGTGATCAGAACAAACTATTCAGTATCTTAGAGTCACACGCTCAGTGAACAGCAGTGTCAGGATAAATTTGCAATTCTTTTTCAGACATTTTTCCAAGGTTATAGTAACAGTAATTTCATTTCCCTCATTCTTCTGTAACAAAGCGTAGCATCCATAACATTAAAAGGCACAGTTTTTACTCTCTAAACTGACATGTCGCTGAACATGCTCTGCCCATCAGGCTAATTTGTTGTTCATTGACAAACCAATTGGGAAATTCAAAATGAAAATTCTTCAGGAAAACTTCGGCATTATCGTGTCTGGCCTCAGTCAAGAAACACTAACAGGATAAATGTATCGTGTAGATGTTCTGAGATATTTTCCCACTTTAAAACTTGTTATAATTGATTCAAATGTAGCACAAATGATTCAAAACAATCAGTTTAACACACCCCCCTAATAATCTTTCAATTTCATAAGGACGCATATTCAAAATACTTAAAAATTCAAAATTCAAAACAAACTAAATATGCAATAATTCACTTACCCAGATGAAGTCCAAGAGCCGTTAGGATCCAGAAAGAAATGACATAGGGTACATGAACTTCATGCCAACTGAAAGCAAATAACTTGAATCCATGACTAGTGCTACTTCTGTTACTTCTATTTCTTCTATCTAGAAGATTAACCATGTCTTGGAATGTTTCAAACGCTGCAATTGCAGCACTGAGTAGGAGACTTCCCGCTAATCCCCTTGGACTTCAAGAGTCAGGCCAACATTACAGGTTAACAGAGTTTCCTTGTCTCTGCCTTTGTCATCAACAATTCTGCTAGAGAGTTGTCTTTTCCTTGATTTTAAACTTTCTTTCTCAGTTGCACCCTTTCTACCTAATAAAAAGCCTTAACTCAATATGACTTGATATTGTTTCCAATTATCTTGATTCCCATTTTTTTTTCTTTAAAAAAATCCACTTCTAAATCTTTGTTTGAAGTCCACTTTTTCTTTAAATTCCTTAACTGTGCAATCCTAAACTTTCGTATGTTGATATAGTGCTAGAAGCAATAATTCTAACCAAGAGTTATCCAACTCTTTCTCTTAGCACTAGTTTTTTTCCTTCTTTAAGAAAAGAGGGATGTGTCTTTTTATACATGAGTGTATCTGAATGGGAGGGGCTTACCTACACCTGCTCTTATACCTCTTTTAGAGCAGCAAGTTTAAATACGAAAACATTTATGATTAAACTATTTTCTCTTACGCATTAAACTTTTCACATAAATTAAGTGGAAAAAATAAATGATATAAAATGATACAAAAATATATAAATTATTGTTCATAACAATTTTATGTCACAGCATGAGGAATGTGCTATAGGCTGTCCATATTAAAGTTATGCAACATTAATTTTTACCTCTTGTTCAAAAATAAAAGAGTAAATGAAAAAGATTCAATATACCCAACAGATAGAATTATCCAGAACATATTGTGCATTTTCTTTCTTTACCTATTAATATTTATATTAATCTACTATTCTGGTAAAGCAAGGAGATTAAATCAGCATCTTGAAAGAAAATATAGCATTAACGCTGTGTTTTCTTCCGGAACATCACTCCACAGGAACCCTCTTGAGGAATTAGGAGTAAAAAATAGATTTTTCTCACTGCAGCATGGCAAATATGGCAGAAACACATCTAGCCACACGTCACTCCATCTATTGGCTTGCACAATAATTTACTGAGCATGCAATTCTTGTGTGACAACCGTACTAAAGAAATGTTGTCATTTGCCTTTGCACAGCCATATGGTCTAGAGGAAAAACAGAGTCCTCAGAGTGGACTCACTTAAGACAAATTGAGCAGACCTCAAGGCTTACCACTGCTAAAGGCCTGTCTTGCTGTTGCGTGAGCTCATGGTACTTCTGCTAGTCTGCCTCTAGTTGTGTATTTGCATTAAAGACGCAAATTAAAGAGCTGAATCAATCTTGGAAAAGTCTAACAAGTGTTACAGGTGGTAGAAAGGAAGAGACAAAACGGGGCAGTTGAAACGGGAGCCAGGAAAAATTACTCCCCCTTCCAGCAGTTGTAGTTATTATGTTGGCTCAGCTGTTTCACGTAACTTCTTTGTAATAGATTAAATTTGATTTCAAATAAAAAATGTTGTCTTTTTTTCTCCATACCTATTCTGAAAAGAAGTGAATGTAGTAGTCACTGATATTTGTAGAATATCTGCATTTCTTCCACATGTGGTATCCTCACTTTTAAAGTCAAGAAGAAGATTTTTATCCATGGACCTTTGTTTCTGTCCTTTGGAAGTTACATTGGGAGCTACCATTTCATATAGGCTCACCAGTCACTAAAAACTACTGCTCTCCTCCCACCTTTAATATGCCATTTAAGAAAAGGGTTTCTGTAATGTACAAAATGAAAAAACGCCTTTTAGTGTTTAGTGTATAAAGAACTAGCCTAAGTGTGAGGAATATTAAAATAAGTAACTTTCCACTCTTAGCACTGATCTCCCCAAAATGCAGAAGTTCCTCCTTAAATCTATACCAGGAGTGTACAAGGAAAGTGGCTATAGTCCTCTGGGACCATTTTTGCATAGGGAAAAGAGGAAGCAGATCCCTCTAAGGAATGAGTTAACAGGTGCCCCAGTCTGTGTGGTGAGAAGGAAGATTTGATTCACACGGTCATCAGAAGGTCAGCAGCAGTGGGCTAGTGAATCAATGTACCAAGTCTCATGGAAGCAGACAAGTTTCACTGGCACACTTTACATCAGCTCATGGTTTAATCTGATCTAGCAATAAAAACTTACTAACTGCTAGATTTAAGAGCAAGGCCTACCCAGGTGACTGTAAAACTCTCAGGTTACCTCAAACTGAAAGATGAAAGTCCAGATCAACTCAATTATCTTCCTTAAAGAAACTTACATGCTGTAAATTGTATATTAGTAAATTAAAATATTATGGAAGTGTCTATACACCAAACTCTGCATCCTTCTCAGGTTAAGCAAACATGTTAATGCAAATGAATATATTAGGCTGCTTAAAAATCAGGCTTGAAGTTGACATAATTTGCTCATGATACAAGAATCAATGGGAACTTTGAAAACATGTCAGTCTGGCTCCTTGGAAATCATAATCATCAAACCTGTTGTAATGGGTTTCAGTGAAACGGTTTTGATTAAAGGAATCAAGGATGCCGTCACATAATCACAGACTGATTTAAAAATGATTCTCAAACTACTTGCAGGTATTACATTGGTGAAAAATCTTTAGACCTGGGATGGTTAGTGTGACCATCCCAGCATATGGCCAGCAAACATTTCAAATACGTCTCCTTCACGAGGGTTAGCTACTTCGAGTAGCCAGTTATGTCGGCACACAAAACACTAAGTAGTCCAAACCTCTGACTACAGGAGAAAAAGAATTAGCAGGATTTCTCCAGACTGGTGTTGGGGGATTCTACTGGGAGACAGACACATGCCCAGCTAAGTCCCATCCCACCAAGAAGCAGCCAGAGTGCTGGTGAAATCACTGTCCTGTTCCGAAAAAGAGTTATTTACAGAATTCCTAGCTTCCTAGTCCCAAGTACATGACAAGCTCGCTGCTGTTCTCTCATAAAGGCATGTTATGTAAGACTCCAGGGTTAGGAAAGGTGGTTCTCCATTACTAAATGTATACATTTCATAAATGAATAATAATCTTGAAATCAGTTGAGATCATTGGAAAGATTCTCTTATTTGGCTTTCGGAAAACAGCTGTCTGGAGTAGCAGCCCAAAGAAAATAGAATAGAAGCAGAACTGATGCACGAAGTGTGCCCAAGTAAGGTTAATGGTGACTTCCTGAACAAAGAAAAAGTCAACCCTCTAACCATGAAGGAAAAACTTGGGGAAAATTGGTAGCTAGAGTTAACTCAGAATTTTATCATAAAGATAAGATGAAAATACACATATAATAATAATCCAAAATACAAAGAGTTATTACAAACAAAATGGTGCGTCATCCAGATACCTGTAATGAGATCAAACGTAAGTCAATTCCAACAGTCCCAGTATACACAAGGGATGATATATTAGCTGCCACTACTTGAAGAAGAGATTGTAAAAAGCAGATTAGTAATGAATATTAACGTAACTGATTTACTAATTTTTCATGTTTCATCACAACTCAAACACATTTTACATTAATTACATTAGTTTGCTGTGAATTTATCATCACTAGTAGGAACACTGAAAAACTGCCCAAGAATGGATTGCTGATTATATACTCTGCTAGTTCCTGCCTAGTCACCATACTTATCACTACGTATTTATTAGTGATACGCTTTCAAGCTCATTGATCCATAAGGATCTGCAATAACAAACATTTTTCTCTATTTTTTTTTTGTAGCAAAAGCTATTCCTTCCACTATAATTAGTAAGAGTGTTCACCAGTAAGATTACTCAGCATTTTCTACTCACTGTTCAAAACCACAAAAAAAGGCAATATGTAAACAGGTAATTTTAAAATATCCTTGCTAGAAAATGCAAGGCTTTTGGGCCTTTCCATGAAAGATGAAGAGCAAGCTGAAAGTCTTTATCCTTTTGAGACAGAGAAGAACCACTTGCTTAATTTCAGCTAATCCTGTATCCACCTGAAGTATGCCAGATAAGAAGCACAGGAGATCCTCAAGTCCTTGGCAGTACTGGATTAGTTCTTGCCACCTTATTGTTTAGAGAGCTGCAACTTTAATTCATTATAAGGATGTAAGTGAAAGAATACTAAAGTGTTTTAATAATTAATACCAACTAGTTACAGGTATCAAATATTTATAGAATGGCTCCCTTGCTAAAGTGACTAGTAGTTTGTTCAAGACAGCAAATTATTCGTGCATTATGTAAAACTTTGGAACAAACCACTAATGTTAATGCTTCCGAGCAATTAGCCCGTTTGCCCTAGAGGCAATCAAATTTGTAAATCATGCTGGAGTACATTATTCAATGCAGCTTCTCTTTCTTTCCATGTGAGCTGCAAGCAGTCAGCTCTGCAGAGTGAAATGGCAAAACCTGCATAAAGAAACAGAGAGAAAACAGGCTTGTCTGAACACCAAGCTCCCTGCAAGGATTTTTAAGTGCCCTGGAGGGTATGTATGCCAAGTATTTATAGGTATTGACATCATCTAGTTTTCATACATGCTTTTATCCTTCTCCTCACCCCTTCCCATGACCACTGATCACTACACATGCACAAAAATACTGACAGTCTGACTCATTGCTAGCTCATAGACCCCTCCATCATACATTTTGCCCCAGCACAACTGTATTACTTTCTGTCTCTCCAAACTGTGAGGGAACTGAACCCATATTGATGACATGTCAGTAAAAGGTTGCAGATATCATGCAGATATTCACTGGTATACTAGAATGAAGTTTTCTTTTTCTCCCCTGTTGAAATCACTCTTAGATTATCTGTATTATTAAATACTGTGTGTGAAGTTGCATGAAGTAGAATTCAGTGCAGAGAGAGAAAGACTGATTCCACACCAAAACATACTGATGTAAGATAGTAGAGACCTGTGCTCAAATATAAAGAAACTACTATACTAACTAAAATCATGACATGGCAAGTAATACCTTATGCAGCTTAAATTGTTCTGGCGATCTTTATTTTTTGTTCAAGTGTATAACTGTAAGGTCCCAGTGCACTATTCAAATTTCAAATGTTATTTAGTGTAGACAGAATATTCATATAATTAAGGGGTAATATGGATAATAATGATATAATTAATGGATAATATACAGGCATATTTCTGAGAATATATAACTCTGAGCCTGAGAATATCTATACATCTATATATGTGAATCTTTTCAGAGGGCACAGGCACTTCTCACATACTAACCTAATCAATGACTGCTAACATCTTTTAAAATGCTATTCCTGCTTAGGAAAGCTCTAGAAGATGGTTGCTGTTTTTTTTTAACCAGTCAGTTAAACATTAAGAAAATGTTGAACATAGTGTTAAAAATCACTTCACAAAGAAATTGGTGGTAATTCAGAAAAATTTCCAGCAGTATGAAAGAAGGTTTCTTTAAACACAGTCAGTAGGATCACCAAATTATTACTGTGTAGTAATTTCCAGACTTTCCCTTAGGACTTATTTATGATAACATTTCTTTAGTTTTACTGCACCATCGGACACGGTGTTCACATAGTTTTTTTGGCATAACAGTGCTGCATTCACAACTGTACTATTGTTTTTCAACATAGGTATTCTGAAGAATAATACTCTGAAGAAAAATACATAAATTAAGACAGACCTAATTACTCAGAATAAATAAGGATGACATTTACAACATTGTGTGTAATGTCACCATATATTCTGCTTCATAATGGAGCAAATCACAAGTGGTTGAGATGACATGAAATGAAATGATTACTGCTTGTGCTACCTGTTAAACTGTGTTACCTTCACTTTCTTCTTTCACCTGTTATATGGAGTGAAGATCCTTGTAAAGTAATAACAAATCTTTTATAGTAACGTTCTAGTGTGGCACTTGTTTCTAACAAGCCATTTCAGAATTTCAGTAATTAATATTCTTTCTTCACAGCCTATCTTAAAAGTATATGGTATGAAATGCCTTATGACTTTTGTTAGTTTCTTATGAATAGCCTTAGTCAGCCTAAAATTTCCATCAACTGACATGAAGAAGGGAGTCAAAACTCTATGGTATGCCGCTGATTTGGATGACATACTCCTTTTAGGATTTTATCTAGCAAAACTATTTAGAATTGTGTTAAAATACTCAAGTTATCTCACTACCTTCCAGTTATTTACTCTTTGCACTTGCAAATGCATTAATTCCTTTAAGCAATTCTGGCTTCATATTAATCATGTTCACTACAGCATATAAACTTAGTGGTTGTGAAAACAATATACTACCTTTTGCAGGCAGACTGAAATGTTCAAAAGAATAAATCAAGAGTGAAGGTGAAATATATAACAATAAGAAAAGACAAGGACTTTTTGTTTCTATATATGTACAGTAGAATTAATATCAGAATTTAATGGAATTCAGCAGCATTTAATTTATTATATGAATGAATGAATTATATGAATGAAACATATTTTTAATGGGATTTTAGAGGAACTAGGCACATATCTCTCATTGAAATTCAAGAGAGTTCCAGAACACAACTCACTTAGACTGCTTTGAATATCCTACCCCCAAAGGAATGCTGCTCATCACAATTCAGCAGTGAAGACTCTGCTTTATACCTTCTAGTATTCTGCTCGAGATCCTAGGGTACGGGGCACACTGCATTTCATTTCAGGTAAACACTGGAAAACGTGTAGCCTTGCAGGGGCTTTGAAAGTGTCACCTTCAGAACGGTATTCTCTCACTTGGCTGAAGAACAAACCAATTTTGAAAAGCTGCAAGGTGTCACAGCAGTCTGGTTAACTGGTGGAAGAAAAGAGATGAGTAACTCAATGCATGTAGGCATTGGAAATTAATCATTTTACAGCACAGAGGCGTCCCAGCTCAACAGGAGATTCACCACCAGAAAACCTGCTGCAGTGCAGAAGAGCTCAAGGAGCACTATTTATGGGCAGGGAGTTTGACTCATGGTTATATTGCCTTTAGTGTGAAGAGGTATCTTTGCTTTGTTGACCTCATGTCTGTTCCTGGCCTTACCAGTTGCAGCCGGTATCACCTAGTTCAGCGCTGGGTGCTATCAGTTATTTGGGATTAGCTGGGGCTCAAGACGGAGAGACGTGGAGGGAGGATTGTTATTCTCTGCCATGAGTAGCCAATTCAAAACTTGAACTAGCTCAGACAATTTGCTTTTCTAACACAGGCTTTGAGACTAGAATAAGAACATTTAAGTTGTTTCATACAGATTTAACCTAGTCTTCTAGATGAAAATGGCTGGGAAAGAATAGCATCTACAGTGATGCTTAACACATTTTCTCTCTGCTGTCTACTCTTTTGTGCACTGGCACAGATTTACACCTTGACTGATTTTCAATTTATGAACTCTTGGTGTTCTTTGGTATTAAAAGTAGCTTCAGAATTACAATATTTTCTGAATCTTTTCCCTGCATTTCTTTCGCTGTGCTCCAAAAGCTCAAGAAAAACACTTTGCACATTCATATTTAACTGTAGGCTAAGATAAGAACAATGGTATTTTATGGTGCACACTTATTTAATACCTTGCAAGGTTCTTAAAGATTTTTTTTCCGAAAATAATGAGGCAATTTGTCTTTAATTAAGTGTTATGTATTTTTTCTATCTGCCACTGCTAATATTATATCAGAATATTAGTATACAAGAGTGCAAGACTTGACAGACACAGAATGGCATCCAGTTATCTATGTACAGGCATCTTGGGATGTTGTAGATACATGAAGGTATCCTACTTTATCTCCTACCAGTCTTCTGTAAGGAATTAACCTCTTAGATATACTGTGTCATTTCTCCCAACTCTGATAAAAGGCTTTGAGATATTATAGTCTATAATGACATTTAGTGCCTATGGTTAGGTACATGATTTGCTCCTGTAAACCATTATGAAAATTCTTTTTTTTTTCAGGAAGTTAGGAAAAAAAATAAAAAGATGCAGCCAAAGGAAGAACTAAACTGTGCAAGATGAAATTCATTCTGTATTTCTTACAAGTTTAATAATTCACATCAGGTCTCTTTTTTACAAGCTTTCTCCATCTTATTTGTAATTTAGAGGACCACATTTCTTGTGACTGGTAACAATAACGTAAGCTTTCTGTGCTCTATTCTTCTACTAATGTGAACAATTTTCAGTATTATTATACAGGCCCAGTTCTCCAGTACTTTGCATTTGTATACCAAGAAAGTGAAAAGTATGGAGAAAAGAACTTAGGAAAGCACAGTATTAATTCTCATGGAAAAGAAGAACTTTGGAGAAACATCCTCACACAAAAAAAGGGTAGGTTTCAAGTCTAGTGCAGAGAATCTCTCAGATCCCAGTGCGGAGGCAGAAATGAATTCCATTCTCTTGCACAACCCTTAGAAGTACTGCTGTTTGTATGATACCTCCTACTTTATCATTCAGCATGTTCTGTGGTGTCAGATATTTTTAGATGTCCTTAATTCTCCCATCTTTTATTTTTCTGACCCAAACTGATAATTGTTTCCTGGAACATGAACTGACTTTATTCCAAACCTTATTTTAATCATCTTAAAACCGAAGCCACATATTTGTAGCTATTTTAATGCCAATTCTAGAAGTCAGAGATATTTTTAAACAATTTTATAGACTTTTTTAACGTTATCTAATAACTTCCAATTCTCTTATCTTCTGACCAGTCAAGCCTACATTAGTATCTTCTTCATTGGTTTTCCTGAATTAGATTCTTAAGGGAAAAACCTTTTCTCTTGAGCGCATGATATTTTCTACAGCTTTACTGTTGCTCAGTCCAGAAATTGCTTTCCTATAGGTCTTCCTTATAAATTCCTAGAGGTACTTCTTTTTCAAAGGCAAAAATGGCAGGTAAAGAATCATAAAGCAAAATTATTGGCTGCTAGGTCTCAAATAGCCTTTGAAAATTTCCAGTCACCTACACGTGAATGAGAGCTGCAGTTCAGCTATACAGTCATGGGATAGGAGGAGTGGGATAAGAAAGTTCTTGCATGGAAAAACAGCCAGTTAAAGTAATAAGACTCAAATGTTGGTTCTCACAATGGAAGAAGTTCACTAGTGAAGTCGTGAAGAACTGATGGGACCTATCTCGTCCCATGTAATTGTGGATATGGAGATAATTAGCAGTGATATGAGAAAGTTGGCTGATATTACAAAGCTATTAAGGACAGCAGAGAATATGAGGGACTGCGTAATATAATGACAGATAAAATTAGCATAGGAAAATGTAAAGTGCAGGCGTAGAAAAGTAATCCTGACTCACAATCACCACTAGTATATTATCACCACCCTAAATGAACTCTTGATGATATGATATACATAATCTTGATATGCAGTCAAAAAAAGTAAATCAAAAGAATGGAATTCTCAGGAAAAGTACAGAGAAAACCAAGAAATTCATTACATCACTGTGCAAACTTACAGGTCACCCATAGTTTGAATTCTGTGCGCAGTCCTGTCTCACTCTACCAGATAATATATTAGAATTATGAAAGTTTCAAGGAAGAGCAATAGGGATGATAAAAGTTAGAGCACACTTTCTGTTCAAGGAATGACCAACAGGGGTAGGGCTCTTCAGATTGGGAGGGTCAAAAAAGGATGTGTTTTAGAGTGGATAAGCTATTTCAGAAGAATATGCTGCAGAGAGCTGATCCCTCACAGTACAAAAACTTTGAGTGCCACCAAATTCCAGTTCCAAGTCCCATGCTTAAGACTTTAGGCCACAGTGACAGTATAATGAATCTGGTCCTTTACTCCTTTTTCCTTTTTTAAAAAAAATTTGTTTAAGTAGGTAGTATGTGGCCCGCAATGAAAATTTCTGTAAGAAACGGGCTATAAAACTTTGAAAATCTTGCATTTATCATGTTGTTCAGAACTATGTATGGCTGCAAAATGATATTCCTGTTATAAAAAAATGCTATCGCACTGAAATTAAAATGTCAGTTTTAACATAATGACTCATCTCTGGCTTATATGCATTTGTCGTAAAATCTTACTAGAAGTACTATAAACAGTCCCTGACATTATCTTAAAATTATACTTAATGAGAAACTTTAAAAAACTGGCAGAACAACCATATACTTTATCCTGTGCTTTCTTCACGTAATAACAATATTTAATTTACTCCCTTTTCTCACAAAATGTGCATGATTTGAACAACTCTGATTATTGTCAAGAAAACACATTACAGAACAGTCATGAAATGGATTAGCCCTTCAGTATATCAATGAACAGACTGCAATTTGCACACATATGTACAGGTCTGATACACTGTTCTTCTGTCAGTCACTTTACCCAAGGGAAAAAAAAAAACAAAAAATGAAAACCAAAAACATATTCTCTTATTGTAAACCTTAGATTTTCAGTCATCCTCTCTCAATATCCATTTAAAATCCTCTTTTGACTACAAGAACTTCAAAGCAAGAACAATACTCTTCCACAGGAAGGGAGCAGGGAAGATTGAGACAACATACTACTAATTTACTTAAGATACACATATCCCATTACAGATGCAGATAATCCTAGTAAATCAATTCATTCCATATTACAGAGATACTAAAAAATTAACTGTTAATCTTTGGTGATCTACCCATTGCTCTCATTATGACAGACAGATACATTTACCTTTGCTGGTGAAAAACAGACCAAGTAAGAAAATTGGGTCTCTGTAACCTACTCCATGATAAGTTTGGATAGCTTCATCTTTGCATCAGTCATTCAGGGCCTTATTCACCTGTGAACTAGACTAGTACAAACTAAGAGGCATAAATGAAGGCCAGCACACCTCGTCCACACTGTAAATGGTACATGGACCGAAGACAGAACCTGTGGCATGATTAGAGGAACACACGAGAAGCAGCTTTCTTTCACTGCAAAATAAAGACCACTTCAAAGTCTGCAGAATTGAAGATTCCTTAGAGAGGTGCTCTGTGAGTGAAAGCAAACGCTCCATTTCTTAGAATGCTATAGCTGCATTTGTGACAAGTCAGATTAAGTTTTCTTATTTATTTAAATACTAGATCTATACCTATATTTATTATACTAGCTTAAGTATAAAATAACTTTCAGTTTCTGATATGTTCTCCCTTCTTTATCTCCCAAGAAATAAATACATAGCTTTCCCTTTCTAAACCAAATGAGCAGAAATGTTCATTGAAATGTTCATGTTCATTGAAAAATCCGCTGTGTTCATTTTCTAACACTTAAAATCTATGTATATTTCCTATGTTCATATTTACATAAGTTTAAGTGCTTGTATATTCCTGAGCCAAATTCTGCTTCCACTAAAGTAAACGACAATTCAGAAAACAATGGGTTTCAGCTTTTTATATGGAATGATGTTTATTTCATCAAAAATGGCCAAGCTGATGTTCTAAGAAGCCTCTTTTTTGAAATACTTTAAGTTAAGAGAAAGAAATAATTATATACTTTGAGAACTGTAAAGTCTTCAGGCCTTACTCACTATTTTGTCTAAGACTATATCAGTAAGTAAAGTTCAATTCCATATAATTTCTCCCTTTTTCAATAGACAAGTTCCAGTCTATTCCACTGATTGTAGCATTACTTAAAAATACTTTAGCCAAGGGATTTATCTCCAGTTTATCTCCAATCAAAGAATATTTTTATATAAGGTGGCATATTTAGTAGTTCTTCATGTTACCATTTATATTTCAGTTTCTTCTATTCTCCAGCCTGGATTTTGAATCCTCAGTTTCACTTCCAAAGAAATATAGTTAGGACAATGATGTTAACTAATTTAAATAATATTAATTAATACTACTGTATGTGGAATATTATCTTGTCTCAAACTTTTATTGATTTTGTTCAAATTCTTAGGCATTGAATGCTTATGTGTTATTCGGACATTACATTTTCTAAGATTCAAATTTTACTACTAATGTAGTTAAGTTGATCTTTATTCTGTGAGTCATCCTATTCAAGCTACTTATTTCATAATCTAAAAGAAGAAATCACTAGTGGACCTACAAGTAAAAAGGGTCATATCGATTGTTTTGAAGACAATGCAAGTTTAGACAAGAAAAAAAAACCTGAGCCAGATTTTGAAAATTATTTTAAAGGATGTTCTATCTGGAT
Source organism: Nothoprocta pentlandii (assembly GCA_013398315.1). Lineage (NCBI taxonomy): Eukaryota > Metazoa > Chordata > Aves > Tinamiformes > Tinamidae > Nothoprocta > Nothoprocta pentlandii. Next base: position 2,521,119 of record VZSG01000050.1, read on the forward strand.
TACTTGACTCTAATTGCTTTTCAAATTTGAAATTTTCATCCTAAAAAATATAAAGGAAAACAGTGAGTGCTAATTTCATAGAAATTTGATAATTTTGTACTAATATCCCCCTTAATAGATCAATTAAAAGAGTAAGAATACTATTCTATTTCTAAGAACTGAAAATGAATTGAAGAATAGTGTAGTTTACATGAACAGCTATATATTATATATGCATGGAAGTTAACTATTAGTTCTAATTTCATTGACAAGAAAGAGGGCAAGTTCATAGTTTGATTTTCATGGTATTGCATACAACTTTGCATAACTTTGTGTGTGGTAAAATATCTAACTGTTTTTCCTGTACGAACACATTTTCTTGTGTTTGATTGCAACATGTCTCACAGTCAACAGTTGACTGATACCCCTCTGAACTATGTGCTGAGCAAAGTATTAACTTCAGATATATAAATGCGAGCTGCTGAGTAGCTTCAGTCCGTTCCTAAAACTTCTGGAAGAACAACTTGAGGACAATCTTGACGTCACATAATATTACTTAAAAACTCCCTTTTCACCCTCTGGTACTTTTCCTGTTAACCTGAGCATGCTATCACATCTGTACAAGGGAAACATTTAAATGCTTAAGTCTCCCCAGTTTTAAGGAGTGTGCTATCACAAACATACTGTTCTTTTATGTCTTATTTTTAATTTGTAATGTGTGGAGAAACTGGAGCTGAAATCAAGCATTTATGCAGTATGTGCAATAGTTAAAGATGAATGCAATAGTTCTAAGGAAGCCAAATAAACTGTCATTTATATTAATATCTGAGCTGTCTGAAAATCTTCTGTTAACCTTCTCTTACGTCTTTTGGCTGAAATCTACATTATCACCATCATACTATTCTTTATCTTTACAAAAAATGAGTCATGTCATCATGTTTGGCCAAAATGCTTAGATAAGGATTAATGTGGCATTGCTGCAGTGCTAAAACAATTAGTTGGAGAAATTCAAGCACCTAGAGCACGGGGCACAGGACTGTGTCCAAGCAGGTTTTGAAGATCTCCAAAGAAGGAGACTCCACAACCTCCCTGGGCAGCCTGTGCCAAGGCTCTGGCACCCTCACTGTTAAGAATTTTTTCCTTAACTTCCTGCAGAATGTTCGGTGCTTCAGTTTGTGGCCATTTCCTCTAGTCCTATCACTGGCCACCACCGAAAAGAGGCCGCCCCCTCCTCCTCACTGCCTCCCTTGAGGTATTTATAGACACTGATCAGGTCCCCCCTCAGCCTTCTCTTCTCCAGGCTGAAGAGACCCAGCTCTCTCAGCCTTTGCTCATAGGGCAGATGTTCCAGGCCCCTGATCATCCTCGTAGCCCTGCGCTGGACTCTCTCCAGCAGCTCCACATCCCTCTTGTACTGGGGAGCCCAGCACTGGACACAGTACTCCAGATGTGGCCTCACCAGGGCTGAGTGGAGGGAGACGATCATCCTTTAACTATAGACCGACCATTGCCCATGCTGTGCTAACTAAAGAACTAGAATCAGTCATTCTCTCACCTTAAGTAACAATTTTACAATGTATATTCTAATCAACATTAGTTTAGAATTCTTTTCTAATCAGATGAGGTTCTCCAAAGTCTAAGTACTATTTTCTACCATTTACAAGAAATAAATATTAGCATTCCTAACTTGAAACAGCAAGGTCCAAGCCAAAAGGTTACATTTTTAGCTACCCAGTGGGTAGGAGGTTTCAAAACTTTCCCAGAATTAGCAGAGATTCAAACAGAATTGCAGGATTTATTATGACCTTCTAGGTTTTGGAGGTCATACATTCCTGGATTGAATACCCTAGTAAGACCTCTGTACAACTTGCTGAAGGAAAACACAGTATGGAACTGAGAACAGAAACATCATAAAGCATTAACTACTTTAAAAGATGAACTTTTTTCTTACAGTCTATGGGACTTATGCATCCTATACACCCATTTACACTACATATAGACATAGGAGAATGGGATATCAATGGGGATTACAGCAACAAAATGTGCAAGATTAAAAGGATTACCCTATTACCTTTGGTCTAAATCCTGGCAAGGAGACTACACTCTGTGCTATTAGTGGCATATAAAGAGTAACTACTGAGCCATTAACCCAAGAAAGGGAAACCAAGTTCTGTGTGCCTAATTCCTATTTTAAAATTGATTTTAAATGGTAAACTGTTAACCCTTTTGGGTAGAGGGTAACAGCACACAGGGACAAAAATACAGAGGCTAAGCAGCAGCTGTGTAAGCTGTGGTGTTGAGAGAAGTTTTCACTGAGGAAATCACTGGCTCAGCTTAGCTAGCAGAGCTTTAAGCCATGGAAAAGACCCTGGAACCATGAACTGTTTGCTTCTATATGAACTCTTATGCTATATATGGACTGGTGCCACCCAGTGGCTATAGAACTGAGTGAATAGCAGTTGGTAAGTAAGTGGTAGAGATATATGAGGAAAAGCACCCTGGCAAAAGTCTTACAATACACTTCAAACTAAAAACATGTCTATAGGACATGTATCTGTCCACCAAAACCCTAAAATTTCTGTGGCAAAGTGGACTCAGATGGCTGATCATCTGGCTGGAATAAAATTGTTACAAAATCTGGAGGCAGAATGGCTACGTCTATGGTGACACAAATAGCTAGGACACACTGGGAGCTATGATGTATTTTAACAGGCTTCAAGGAGAGGATGGCCTGTGACAAAAGCTCGGGCAAAGCAAATTGTAAACACATGCCATTTCTGGCAAACAATGGCACAGTTCCTGGCAAAAGGACATGTTTGCCAATCTCAGGGAAGGTAAACTACTCTGGGAAACTTGGCAAGTACATTATATTGATCCCTTGAAGTGAACACCTGAAGGCTGGTGTTCTACACCCTCATAGGAATAGAAATAATTAGCAGTATAGGGAAAATACATCTCAAATTAGCTGCAACTGATCTAATAACTGTAGCTGGCTTAAACATGTGGTTTGCCACTTTTCCCTTGCCCCAAGAAATACAATCTGTTAATGGATCACATTTTAAGAATAAAGAAGTGCAAACTGAGGGTGCTCTAAATGGAGTACAGTGGACTTTCCACGTCTCTTACTGATCTCAACATAATGGTATAAGGGTGGAATGGACCACTACAACAACAACTATACAAGAGTGAGTCTATAAATACCTCTAAGTGGGGATCCCATCTGTGGGAAGTTGTAAGTTGTCTCAATAAGGAACAAGCTCCCATGGGAAGTCCCATAGATAAGGCGTTCATGTAAGCACCTGCATGTATTCCTGTTATAACCCGACGGAAATCCCAGAGATAAGGTTGTGGTTAAGCACTTGACTCCAGGATTTATGTGGATGAGTCTGCTATTTCACGAAGTAAAAGGAGTATGAGATGCTCTAGACGCTAAAGGCAGTCAGTTAACCACACTTGGATCATGTCCAAGAGCTAGGTATCTCCTCTTGCAGGAAAATGTGGTGTTACTTCATCAACATGGGAACACTGATAACTGGATTGTACACCCAAAACCTGCCCCTAGAAGGTTTCACCTTTTCACATTACCCAAGGGACAACTTAGGTAATGAAGAGAAGCCAGATGCCATGTTTAGAACTACAACAAAAAGGAATATCAGCTGTAAAAGCATCAAGGCTAGGACTGAGAATGGTCACAGATTCATTCCCACTAGCTTCATTCCCAGAGTTGCAATCTTCTGCAATTAGTTCTGGAATCCTAATGCCCACAGAAGGGTGCTAGGGATGTCTTGGTATTCTTGTAATACTTCCTTTGTGCTTGCTTTAAACTGAGGGACAAACATTACTCTGTGACAGTAAAACCTTCATTAACCTCCCTTTTCCATAACTGATCTTGATAATATGTGTATTATACTAACTTAAGAGGAATCAAAAAATAGCTGAGTGTTTGTATGACTTTAAAGTGGTACATATCTGTATACACACACACACACACACACACACACACACATAGAGTTATATGTTCAGGTGTATATATTATCTAGAGATGCACCATCATTCATCAGCTCATGCTATATCAGGTCAATTTGCTAATCCAGGAAAAAGCTATTGAATAATTCTAGTTTCATTTTCTGCCATTGGTTTACAAGCTGCTTTAATTAACTTAGTGTCAGAGCAAATGCAAAATAAGCAACGGGAGGATATGACTAAAAGAAAGAAGCAGAACAAAGGAGGAGCTTTCTGGTTAATAGTGATCTATGAAGACAACTCAAGCTGTCTTGTCTTTCTCCCCCAAGTAAGGCAGAAGGCCTGGGGTGTCTGGGTAGGAATCTCCATTGGACTATGTCCAGATAATGTCCTTTCTTATCAGTTGTTATCCTTTCTGTTTGACCTGGGCTGACTTTCCTAACCCTTTCCCTCTACTAGTAGACTGTAGGAATTTTAAAATATCTATGAATATAGGAATACATTCAGTTCATCCCTCCTGCTGATTATAGATAAAAGAGAAGTCTCTTTTACCTCTCTGTCCTTCTGTCAGCAGCATGTCTCTCTGCTGACAGAAAAGGGGGTTATTTTTTCTTTTTTTATGCTTAATTCTATAATACAGAATGAACATCTGTGCCAAAATCAGATCTATAACTAAGATTTGACACCATCATGTCTGATAAATGCAGTTTTCTCATTCATATTTTTTTTTCTATCACTTTTTGAGATTATTGGTATTTTTAATTTGGATTGAACAGGAAAGAGTGAATTTTGGCTTGGGTTCAGTGCTAGTTCAGATAAGAGATAACTTAATTTGTATAGTTCAAATATTTTGGATATAATTGTTTTCTGAACTTCAAGTAACATGAAATGCAAACAGAATTTCTCTGGGTGTTTTGTTTTGTTTTGTTTTGTTTTCATTGCCTGTGAACCTATGGTGTTGAAAAAGAAGGTTACGTTCACACACCTCAGGCTGCTTAGGAATATCATTCCTAGATACTGAAATTAAGCTCATTAAGACCTATAAACCTCCACAAAAGAGGATTTTTTGTGTGTATAATTTCAAATTGGGGATGGGTTTTAGAAGGTTGTATTTCCTTACTTTTATATTGGGAGTTTCCAGTTTAGAAATGTGTGCTTCCTTATTTGTGAGACATATCCTGGAAGATTGTATTCGGAGTGCCTTATACTCTGGAGCAAGTACCTTTTTTTTGCAATTGTTTCTGTGGAAGTAATGTCTTTTCCAGGCAAAAATGAGCATTATATATGATGGTGTCTTGTGTACAAAGTGTCTTTTGGAATATGCATTACTTAGAGCTTCCTATTATAAGGGTTACCAAACATATATATATGTGTGTGTGTGTGTGTGTGTGTGTGTATAAATTACCTAATTATTTTTAGCAGCTGAGCTATCTTCATATAGAAGCAAAATAATCCATCTTTTCCCTGCTGTTTTCATTTAGTACTAAAAATATTGTCCTAGTTCTTGACATACTACAGAATACATTTCTTCAGTATTTCTTATTAGGTATTTTAGATATTTAAAATTGGTAGAAAATATTTCCTGTTTTTCTTGTATATACCTAGAAGATGCTACTGAGTCATGCAGCAAAAACTTTCAGCTTCTATTCTTGTATTTTATTGAAATGATGTACCAATGCTAACTTGGTTTCTGTTTTCTACAGAGTATTTCAGAATCTGGCCTTTTCAGAAAACCTCAGCTATGCCTCATCATTGTCAGAAGCATTTAGACTTCATAGTTTCGTTGCATGCCAAGATTTGGGCTAGAATTTGAATCCCATTTTAAAAAATGAATCTGATGATTGTCTTTTTGTAGTGCCCAAGTTTCCTAGGTTTGGGCAAATTTAAACAATGCATGTTTGCTTTGTGAATGAATGAATTTGTTTTTACTGCATAGGCAATTCCAAGGAAAGCAGGTTTTAGGATTGGGAATTTGCTCAGAAATCTTATGTGTAGCAATTATGGCCATGTATTTCACAGTTTCAATATGTGAATTAATGTAAGCTTTGTAATGCAACCATACATAGCATTGTGGATATTCTTATCTTTTGCTTATGTAATTGACTCATATACTTTGGAGGATACAAAATACTTCTACCAATCATGACAGATTCATAGCAAAGCTAACACCATTCTATTAGTAAAGACAAAGTGAATGGTCAGTAGGTTTTCTGATCTCCTTCTTTGTCTTTAGTAAAACTGTTAACACCTCTCCGTCCATCTGTTTTTCCCTAGAATAAAGGAAATGCATCTTTAATTCTCTACTGGGAGAAATTCTATTTCCACGTAGCTCTGCCTCAAAACCATACAGGTTGCCTCTATGCTAGTAAATGAAACAGTCCCAGTCCTTCAGTGGCATTATTTGTAGTAGGATGTGCCCATGCTTGCCTTAGGCGTTGTGAAAGACGGAATATGGCTTTCAGAGATGCAGGGTGACAAACAGGTTTTGTCAAAAATACAAAACTACTTCAAGCCTCTAGTTTTACAGGGATATTGTTCAAACAACATCACCAACATGATCTAGCTTAACGAATACCTAAGTCAGTGTTATGCCTTGTTAGAATGCAGACTGTAGCAGGAACATAAACAATGAAAGCTGAAAAGAGGGAGCAAGAAACTTCTTTAACCTGATCATTTCAAGTGGATGGTGCCTCAGTTTTAGTAAAACAAGAATTCTCAAAAATCCATCAATAGATTACCATCAATAGATGAAATCACAAAGATTTAGACACCTAGGGTTAAATTAAGTATTACTTCAGCTTTGGCATAAATATCTTTTGTGTTTTGGGGAGCCTGCATTGACTTCAGTCATTGACTTCATTGACTTCTGGCTGTTATTTTTATCAGTTTGGACTGCATATGCTGGAAATAAAAAACGAGTTGGGATTATAAATCTTTTGAAGGAGAGGTCAAGGTAAAACTCATGGAATACAAAACAATATTATATTCAGCACATAAGCTTTTGTACTACAATTTTATGAACATGTGATTCAATTAAATTCACAAGTATGCGCACACCTCATTTACAGATTAACTGTATACACAAATGTTTTGATAAGACAGCTTGATTGTTTCCTTTCTGCTTGCAACCATTTAAAACTTTTTGATAATATGCTTATCCTGTGCCTAAAGCAACATAAGGGAAGAAAACTAGATCCTGTTTCCCCTGGGAAGTTGTGCTGTTTTTTCTTTTCTTATACAGGGCCACAGAAATTACTATAATATTGCTTTGTGAACTTTGATCTGCCGTCCATATTGTAGTTTATCACTTTGTTATTGTTATCAAAAGCCACAGAAAGTGAAGATAACAAGTCAAACACTATAGTAAAATGCCTATTTTTAAGTGTATGTTGTGAGGCCTTGCTATGTCTTCTGTGACTTTGTTGAAGAGTATTTCTGTGATGTGTTGCATGTAATAACTTCTTTATTTTTTTTCTCTTTTCAAGCTTCAGGAGAATTTTACAGAGGACAGTTTACCTGTTTAACTTTGCACGAATCAGCACCCTTTTCAGATATGAAGGTATGTGTTAAGAATAATCATGCACCAATTAAGTCTTTACAAGCTTTTTGATTTCTATATGAAGTTCTAGGGCTACTGATATCAATCTTCACTTTTAGCCGCTGATTTTATTACTAAAAGAACAATTCAAACAATGCCAATTTAACCATTTCTAAATGGCTGGCTGTTGCCACGGTGTTTCTCCTGCTTGACATTGCCCCTTATAAGTAAGCTTTTTGCCATCTAAGTTTTTTGGGGAAAAAAATAAAAAACATAGACTTGTCCTCTGTAGAAATGTCTCGATTTACCAGATCTGTCCGGAATACAACACCAGGAGAAAAGATCAAGAAATAACTTTAAAAGAAGTTCTATTTAAAATGAAATACCTCCTGCAATAACTGTAAGAATACAATCTGATATCCTGCAAAACTTTAGCTATCTACTATAAAAAAAAGAAGCCTGACTGCACTTAGAGTAAGTAGTCTTATTTTATTTCTAAAACAAAAGCATCTCTTTTTAGCCTAGAGAGGCAAAATGTGGTAAGATGAAAGCATGTTTTTCTTAATAGATTTGGCCATCTGAGGACAGAGTAATACAATGTCAAGGAAGTGTTCAGTGATGACTGAAAATCAGGAAGCAGTGCTAAACCTAACAGCCAGGTGTGAGTGGGATTTGAGTAAACCTCAGGCATAACAGGATTAGCTAACAAATACTTAAGTCGCACTTGGTGATTTAAGAAGTATGTAAATGAGTATTTAAGAGGTATGTAAATCTGTAACCTGATTTAATTCTTAAATCGTTCCCTTCCTGACTGAAAGGGACTGAACAATTTAGCACATTTCTGTCACAGCACAGAGACACTTTTTTTCCTCATCCCATTTAAAATATGTTCAGTAGACGATTTCAGATATTTTATGAGCTTTCTGATTGCTTATGCTGAAGAAATAAAAGATTTCATCTCAGACTTGTTTACACAGTCCTGATGTTGTCTGTTATTTGAAAACTCTGACTATTTTTTTGAGACTGGGCAAGAATCAAACTTTCACTGTAGTGGGACAGTGAGTCAATAGCAGAAATACTGATACAACCATTTTAGTACTTTCCTCTAAAATGTTAATAGTATCTTAAGAATAACCATATTTACAACTTGTCTGAGGTGTCTTACACACCAAATGCAAAGCTGCTATTACTGACTTTCCTTTGAATTTTCATTTCAAAATATATTGGATCTGGGGGCATTAGCAGTACTAGGAAGCTTGACTTGCTGAACTCGATGATACTTCAGGTCCCAGAGGCATCATTACTGTCTTTTTCATTGCTACTGCTGCTCATTCTAGCAGGACTCTTTTGTGCTTTGAGAGTAGTGTTTTAGCTGCCTTATTCTAGAAAGAGACCTTTGGCAAGGAAAAAGGGAGTGAGCCCTAGTAAAGGTGGTTATCAGCTGCCAGCACAAGTCTTGCCCATGTGATAGAGATCAACTGTCTCTGTAACCTGATCTTTACACTTGTGAAAGGTAAAATAAATCAGCATTTCTCTTCCTCTTAGAGCTCAAGATTTTCTTGAAATGTAATTTTATAAAATTGGCAAATAAACTTGTAGAGGAAAAGAAGAAAATAACACTGTTTCTTTAGCTTTTATGCGGCTTAGGCTCAGATTAATGCGATTTGAGAGATCTACATCTGAATGAAAGTGTAAATTAAGATTAGGATTTGTACAATTTTATTTCAAAGTGATTGAAGGCAGCTGCTGATCATACAGTTGTTTCAGACTGCTTTACATAAGGCCATTTGGCACATACCTCTGTGCCATTTGTAATCCAGTTTATTGTTATATTTTTAACAATACCAGTTTTTATATTGTTTCTTGAGGTATCTGCAAATTTATGATGTACGAATATTCCAAACAATAAAAAGTCTGAGATAAGACTGCTTCTCAAGTATGTGAACAGAAAATATATACACCTATGGTAGTAAATAAGTAAACGTGCATTATCCTTAGCTGCTTGGTACCCATAATATTGTACAGAAACTACAGGAAAAAAAACTGCACCTGTACAAGTATAGAACTATAGAAATACCTTTCAGTTATGATTGAAATAGTCTTAAATGTCTGAACTTCTCTCTTGTTCTCTTTTCAACTTGCTGTTACTTAAAACTGGAACAGTGGGAACATTTCAGGTCACAGCGGAGATGCACTGTACTGTTGTAGGAGTAATCTTGCCTTTTCTTACTACTTTGGCCTTGTCTACATCTTCCTTATCTGTTTCCTTAATACTTTCTTTCTGTAGTTTGATCTGTAGTCATAAAGTTTCTCACTGCTAATGGTACCTCCAAAAGGGATTTGCAGGCTGAGGTCTTCTGCATTGGGGACATCTTGGTGACTTTGGCAAGTTTGCATTTTAAGACAACTAAAATGAGCAGCCTGGCCCAAGCTTTTTTTTTCCCTCCTCCATGTAAGCCTTTCTCTTCAATGTCAAAAGCATATATGGGCTTTTTGGCATTGTTTGAAGGTCAACAGCTTCAGATTGCTTGGGATCAAAGTCTAGTTTTCCTATCAGCAGAATTTCTTTAAGGTTATGGATGGTAAAACTGACATTTCTATTGCTAGTAACCAAGGCAGAACTGCATGGAAGAGGAGACTAGTGCAGGATATGCTTCACAATCAACTCTTGGCATACTTAGCATGATCTTTTTATATCTTCTTTACTGGGTAACTGTAAGCACTCTTCTGGGAGATTAGGTCCTGAATAATTTACCAATAACCATTTTTTTTCTTTTTGAGTAAAATCATCATATCCCTGTAAAGAAATGAGAGAAAGAAACAAGATTTAATTTCAGTGCAAGAGGTGTACTGACAGTTTTCTATTACGGTATTTCCACTACTGTCTGTACTTTTTCAGGGAAGGCAGACTAGAGATTTTTTTCTTTTTTTTTTTTTAAGTTTTCTGGAGAATTTTCTTTTTTTTTAAGCAAGTGAAAAAGTTCACAAAAGCATGTTAATATGCCGATCAGCCATCATAAATACCAAAATACCAAACATGATAGTGGAAAGATTGTAAGATATGAAGTCCTGAAGCCAATTTTTTTTTTTTTGGATTAAATTTATCTCGAAGAACTTTGTGTTACTTCATCAGCAAAATCCAGGCTACTAAACATTTCAGTATTTTGACAGGATTGAAGGTGCAATACTACAGAAAAAGTTTTGATCATCACCACTTTATAATTTTCTTTTTGAGGGAAGAACCATAAGCAACCACTTTACCAAGCCTGTTTCCAAACACAATTCATCAGATATACTTAGATGCTCTTGTAATAGAAGTTTGGATAACGCTAGGAAAAGATTACCTCTCATAACGCCTCTTACACAGTTGTTAAAAACTGGGCTCAATTTGCATCACATTCAGGTATTGATTTTAGAGCTCTAGTTCTGTAGCTTAAAGATACTAACTACTACACTGAAAATTATTAGTGTATGTAGTATATAAATGTGTCTATGGCTTTTTAGAGTGTTGACTATCTATTGGTCTGTAAAAGACTTTGTGCATCTGCTTTTTGTCGGTCTTTGTCAGTAAGCATCTGCTTACTGCCGGTCCTGGTGTATACGTGTTGCGACTGGTTCTAAGTTGTGTGCTCACTTGGCCAGGAGGGCGCCCAAGGGTGCTGAGATGACGCTCAGATCCACGCCGAGGACCTTGTCTAAGAACTGGAGGGAGTGTTGCACAGGAAGGGGGATGTTACAGGATGCACGAAAGAGCATCTTGAGGTCACGTTGAGTGTTGATGTGGCAGGCGAAAGAATGTAGAACAGAAATGTAGATAGAAGGTCATAGTCAAGAAACTATCAGATACTGAATCTCCGTTCCATTAAAGATTGGTAGATCTCTTCTGCCCTGCTCCCCTCTGCCCTGTAATGGCCTTGCAAAAGGCTTTCTGCTGCTGCAGGAATGGCACGGCAGCAACACATGGGTCTCTGCACTTTATTCTTCCCGTGTGATAGAGGCAATGGATGTAACCTTTGGGCTTTAGCTCAGGGTCATATATTCAATAACAGGCAACTCCAACTCTCTTTGTTTTCTCTAGGAACAACAGGTAAGATAGGATTTATGAGAAAGAATTGTCACCTGAAGAAAGAGCTCCCTTCACCGGTGCGGTCAGTAGATGTGCATACAAGTAGATTTACCTAACTTCAGTGAGATAAAAGCTGGCTTGGGTTCTGGACTTCTCACCGAGGTTTCACCTAAGAAATTTTATCCTGAGATTCTTCTAGCTTTTTGTGAAGGCAATAGCTAGAACTTAATTTTCTGCAAGGACCTTTTACTTCTCTGATGAACTCCTTGTGCACCACCCAGTGGCTTCTTGTAATCTTGTAGTCTCTAAAATATTCATCCTTTCACACATTCATGAAATGCAGTTTTTGCTTGTTTATGGAAAAACAACCCACCTGCTGGTTATCTGGTCTAGTTACATAATATTTCTTGATCCGTATGCTCTTATTTACACTCCAATTATGTCTAGCAACACAGGAGGTCTTACTTTAATTTGTGAAACAATAATTACTAGCAATATAGTTTAAATTTTGTTTGAATTTAATCCAGAACTAATTTATATTAAATTTAGCCCCTTCATCAAACTTGCATGAAGGGGCTAAATTTAATATAAATTTATATTTTTCTTTTTAAATTAAATTTAAATTTAAATTTAAATTTAAATTTAATATAAATTTATATTTTTCTTTCTATAAGTAGAAAGAAACAATCTTAAATACTGTTTTCATGAAACTATGTGAAACAAACTTATTAAGTCTTAGAGGTGAAGATTTTTTTCAGTGAAAATTATACATCCCAGTCTTGATATCCTTTCTTCCTCTTGCATAATATCATATATACAGCTAGGGTTTTTTTAAGTTATGTTTTATGTTTAATTTAAAAAAAAATCATTTAGCAAAAGAAATAACCTGAATATTCTGCTTTATCCATTTCAAATGTTAAAATGGACTTTCAATGTCAATGCTACACTTTCTGAGATTGCTTTTCCCAAATCAATGTAATTCTGTCACTTAGTATTTGTTGGCTGCAAAAATAAGAACTGCTGACAACACCTTTCTCTGGAATGCCAATTAGATGGTTTATCGTTGGCTTAGGAATGTCTCCTGCTTTCATTCATTCTGGCAGCAGATTGTGGTGACAGTATGCCAGGTTCATTTGGAAACATCCATCCTCTTTTCTTGTACATTAAATGAACTTTTTGTTGTAAGGTTGTCTGACTTCTGTAGAAGACTACAGTGGCAGTTTGTCTTTTACATATACTTGCACTAGCAACAATTCAGCTGAAATTGAAAGAATTTAAGCCCTCCTTCCTATCTCCCAATCAGTATTTTGTTTGTTTGGTGGAGAATTGCAAATATATATATATATATACATATATATTTTTTTAAGGAAAAGAAAAAAGAAGGTAGGAGCTTGCAAGAAAAAGGGATAAAATGAATATCCTTTTTTTTTTTCTTATTTTTTGTATGATCCTAACTTGCATTTTAGTCAAATCAGAAAGGGAATTGCATTAATTTTTCTTTTCATGTTTGTTTGGGTAGGTTTGTAGTTGTGACAGCAGGAACTTTGTTTCTGGAAAGATTACCACTTTCTAAAAGGAAGTTGTTAAAGCACAGTTCAAAAGGGTTTGCTTAAGGTGCTCTTTTTTGCTCAGAAGGTTCATTTTGTTAAAAAAAATGGTCAAAAACCTGAGGATGAGAGTTTTTAGAGGAACCTTTTTAAGAGCTTTAGTAATAGTAAATGTAGCGAGTGCCTTCTATTATATTTTTAAATTAGCAGCCAACTAAATGTACTTTAGCTTTTCCCTAACAAGGTCACTGTAAAAGCCAGTGCTAGTTATAGATATTCTCTCAGATGGAAGGAAGGAACCTTTGCAGAAAGAAGAATTACAGAAGAACCTACTAACCTAAGATTTTTGCCAAAACTATCTAATTGTAACCCTTTAAAAGTCTCTTTTTTACATGTTACACATCACAATGAAAAGATATATGACTCCAGAGGAGAAAAAAAAAAGTTGACTTGTGGAATATAAATAGGAGTCCCACTTCAGCAGTCCATAAACATGTATAGAAAGCAATACTTTCAAAGCATATGGGCTTCATGGGTATATATACTGGAATAGTAAAGAAAATGGGTGAGAATGCAGTCAATAAGGGAGGAAGGCTGGTGATTAGAGAAGGAAAAGGGTTGATTTACAAGCAGAGAAGGCAGCATGCAAAGGAGAAGTGTGAAATGAATTCAAGCCATCACGAACAAGACAGAAAAAATTCTCTAACTCAGGGCAAGGAGAGTGAAAACCAAACGACCTTTGTAAAGAATGACAAGCATGGCAGCATTTCAACTGCCTCATGTTTTAGGGTGCATTTTCATCCCCTTATGAAGCCTGCTGAAAAGAGTTCAGAAATGAAAATAACAGGTCATAAATGGGATGAGTGATTTTGTTGCATTGTGTAATCATAATGGAAAACAGGTTCTGCTTTTCTTTGGTTTGAGTGAGGTTTTATTGCTTTGTTTGCATTGGGGCTTTTTATCCCAGGCTGGCTGGGCTTCAACAAGCAGAACTTGTCATGAATCTACGGCTTTGGTGACATTTCAAAAGCATAAGCCTTGCAGCCAAATGTGAGTCCTGTTACAAATTCTGCCAGCCACTTTCTGTGTAACTCTAAGCAAGTTATTTCACTGTAGAGGCTCTTTGTGAGATTTAATGAAATTTTATGAAGTGTTCTAAAATTCTTTTATCCAGGATGAAATAAATATGTAAAATGCCTTTATTTTATTATGCTGAATCAGCAGGGCTGTGAAGGGCCAGAACAGTTTAACAGCAATACACTCATTATAAACAGGGTGCTTCTAAAGAATCAGGGACCAAATTTTGCTCAAGTTGGTATTACAGTAAAACAAACAAATGATACTGAAAACAAAAGTAAAACCCAGCTCAGCATAGCTAAGCTCTCAATCTATTTGTCTTCTTCTTCCTTTCTTCTCCTTACAGTGCAAACTTTTATTGAATTTTAAGAATGAGCAAATACTATCTTCTAATTTTTTTGAAGACGGCTCTGCCAGTGTGAGATTTCTTATTAATTTTCATATGAATGGGGAGGATACTGCTACATTACCTTTTGCTGAAATGAGAGGCTGGAAGGATGAGTGCAATTTCAATGTGTTGGTTTAAAGTTAAACTGTGGCCTGTGGAGTTCCTGTGAGTAATTTGTTATAGCTTTTAGCTACTAATACTGTAATTAGTCCTTCAATAATATGCTTCTGTGGCTGCAGCCTGATTGGATCACTCAGACTGTTTAGACAGGAAAGTGAAACAAATTAAAAAATGCTTAAGTTTTAGCAATTAGTGCTAGAATATCACATGACTCCAGGTGAAAATAAAAAGTTAGGAAATCAGTATTAAAAATGGAAACACTAAAAGGCAGCAGGTTTGTAGTCTTTATTTTATAAACAATATGAGGCAGAGACTGAACATACAAAGGCAGAAGTAGATGACTTGCTTCACACCTCTCAAGAATCTCCAAACGCCTTCTGCACAGGGGTGGCTCTACAGGGGTAGATGTGCAAGTAGAGGAAGGGGCCTCTCTTCCACAGGACTCTGGTCTCTCAGCTTGTCCTGGAGCAGCTTGGAGGCACAAGTGGGCCAAGGGCACGTGGGGCCTCTCCAACAGGAGCCCAGGCTCACCCAGCGCCACAGTAGCCCCTCATGGTCCAGGGGCATGGGGAGGGCTGGATGTGTGTGCTGGGGGCTGAGCAGGAGCTGTATCTGTGGCACCAGTGTCCTGAGTACAGCAGGAGCCTGTAAGAGCCGCTTGCTTCCTGCTCTGTCCTGGACAAGGAGGCTGGAGGGGAGCCAGGCTGGGGCTGTCAGTGCTTCAGTGTGGCACTACACACTAGATGCCCGGAGGCACGTTGGAGAAGGTGAGGAGCCAAGCTGCCCTCTGCTCTGCTCTGAGCACAAGCACTGGGCTGACTTTCCAGGGGAGGCTCTGCTCTGGTTTTTGGGACCTTCTCTGTGAGCTCCCTCTTCCTTTTGGTCAGGCCTTGTGCCTGAGGGCAGGAGGCAAAGTATTTGCTGCTGAAAGGAGAAGGAGAGAAGTGTCCCAAAGCCTAGGTGATATTGGTGATGGAAGGGTGGGTGGCTGTGTTGTGGCCTTTGCTTTCCTGGTGAGGATGTGCCTGGACAGAGGGCAGCTGTAGCTTTGCAAGAGTGCCTGGTTCCATGCTTGGCTGTTTCAGGGATGACAGGTTCTGTGCAAGACAATCCCCTGGCTGGGTCCTGGAAGTGGAGAGTATGAACACCTCTTGGACCTGTGGCCATGCAGAGGTCCTTGTTGTGAGCCAGGCTGGCAGCTCGAGGACAGATGCTGCTGGGTAGAGAAGTTTCCACCTTCCCAGGAATGGAAAAGAGCAGGACAAGAGATGCAGCCCTGCTGAAGGCCCTGGCAGGATGTGATGCCTGGGTCTGCACAGGGAGGAAAGGGGATCCTTACACAGCCCTCCAGCTTGGCCAGCAGTGAGCATGGCAGTGATGAGTGACCTGCAGAATGATTGAAGTTGGGAGGGTTCAAAACCTTCCAGGATGCAGTCCTGTGCAATGTGGTGACCCTGCTAGATGACCCTGCTTATCCAGAGGGGTTAGACTCAGTGATCTCTAGAGATCACAGAATCACATAATGATTGAGTGACCTCTGGAGATTATCTAGTCCACCCCCATCTCACAAAAAGGATCACTTCGCGCACATTGCACAGAATAGTGTCCAGGCAGGTTTTGAATATCCATGGGGAAGGAGACTCCAGAACCTCTCTGAGCAACCTCCTCCAGTGCTCTGTCATCCTCGCAGTAAAGAAGTTTTTCTTCATTTTCAGGTGGAACTTCCTGTGTTTCAGTTTGTGTCCATTACCTCTTGTGCTATCATGGAGCACTACTGAAAACAGTCTGGCCCCAACCTCTTGACAGCTTCTCTTAAGGTATTTGTATGCACTGATATGATCCCCTTTCAGCCTTCTCATCTCTAGGCTGAACAGCTGTTCGAGCTCTCTCAGCCCTTCCTCAGAGGAGAGGTGCTCCAGTCCCCTAATCATCTTCACAGCCCTATGCTGGACTCCCTCCAGTCGCTCCATGTCACAGAATCACAGAATATTCAAGGTTGGAAGGGACCTCTAGAGATCATCTAGTCCAACCTTCCTGCTCAAGCAGGCACACCTAGAGCATGTGGCACAGGGTGGCATCCAGGCGGGTTTTGAAGACCTCCAGAGAAGGAGACTCCACAACCTCCCTGGGCATCCTGTTCCACTGCTCTGTCACCCT
>VZSG01000051.1:0-80069 GCA_013398315.1 Nothoprocta pentlandii
CATTTGAATTTCCTCTCTTTTTCCTCTCCTTCTTCAAGCCTGATGGCACTGGCGGCCTCCCTCTACTGTCTCGTGTGTTGTGCACCCATCCACCCGTGGTGCTGCAGGGATGCATGCTGCATGTGGGACTGGACTGCACACCAGCCGGGGTGAAGACAGGACTTGTGGTCTGCTCTTGGGGGCTTGGGAGTCTGTGGCTACACACTGAACTGAAATAAGAAAATAAAATGTGGGGAGACGCTCTGAAAGGCAGCTCAAACCTTGCCCAGCATGGGGAGATCACAGACACAAGGGATTTCAATGAGCCTGGGCAGGCAGCCCTGTGCACAGCATTGCTGCTGGCTGAGTGGTTGGCTTTACCATCTTCGTAATGTTCTTTTAAAGTAGCTTTTAAACATGTGCCATATAATATATATCGTATGTCCTGTCTGCCTATTATATCTCTAAAAAGTTTATGCTCTGACACGCGGCACCACTTCACCCCAGCGTGTAGGCAGACACCATTTGCCACCTTCCAACACTTGTCAGACTATGCCTTAAGGTTTATGTTTGCTCTTAAAGAATTATCACCTGCTTGGTTCTTTACCGAGCCACTATCTTTGCTGATAGCCCTTCAGGCCTTCAAAACCTCCAAACACACTCCCTTTTTTTTTTTTTTTTTTCCCCAGTCTTTACTTAATTCTGACAAGAATCTGTCAGTTTCCCAGCAATCAGCATCATGATTCCTATTGGCAGCTCAGGCTGGGAACCTGCCTGGAAATTTGGGTAGGAGCACCAAGACAGTGCAGGGTTCCTGCCTCCCTTGTCGGGGCCAGGAGGATGCAGCTCCTAGCTCACATGGGAGAATGAAGATGTACAGAAGAGGAGACAAAATAGCCCTTGGAGCCCAGTCTGCATCTCCAGAGAGGTGTCCTCCAGCTTGAACCTCATGGAGCTCGTGCTGCTCCTGCAACAGGGACCGTGGGGGCTCCAGGTCTCCTGGCAACCTCCCTTTTGCCCAGGGCTGATTTAGAGAGGTCACCTGTCACTTGTGTAAAGGTCACCAGAGGTCCATGCTGCAGACAGTCCCCACATTCCCGGGCTGTCACATAATCATTTTACTTTACATCTCTGAGGTCCTACCAGGGGCGGGTAGAAGGACAGAGAGAAGACTGCGAGGTCAGCAGCATCTTTATGGATGGTGGAGCGAATGTGAGGTGAAAGGAATCGTTGCTTTTGCCTCCCCAATAAACCCCTTTTCTCTGCCTGAACGGAAGCAGCAAGGAGCTGCTCGGCTAATTTATATTAATTCAACTCCATTAATGATGAGATATCATCTCTTCTCTCAGCAGGAGAACCATCAAAAGGATTTAATACTGAGCTGCTCTTTTGACAACCCCACATTACAGCCGGCAGCCACTCCATGGCCAGACTAGCCCTTTCCCTAAATACCCAGCTTTTCCAAGGGCCTCGTTGCAATGGGAAAGCTCTTTCCAGTGTTATTATTATTTTTGAGTTATGCCTTGCACGTGCCCCGGCCGTGCTCAGGAACAGAGGAACAGGAAGGCTCTTGGTGGGCAAGAAAACACTTGTAAATGGGGCATAAAATCCAGGTTTTCCACTAGGTTGTGCTGCCACTGAACAGGGGCACGAGCAGGAGACATTGGAAGTGGCAGGAACCTCTTCATCCTTCCAAAATCCCCGTTTGGGAAGTTCTGTTTCTTGGTTGCTAGCACCATGGAGGTGTTGAAGCCAGCATCCCAGCTGTGCGGTAAAATCTCCCTTCGTCTTCCAGGATCTCCCTCAGCACCAGGTCAGGGAGACAGGAAATTCTGCTTCCTGAGCCCCCATGTAGATGCAGCTCAGGCTGGATCTCATGGGGCTCTGGAGGGCCAGGCTGGCCTGGCTTGCCATAAGGCCGGTGTAAATCATATGTACGTGTTAGGAGGGCCTAGCTGCTCGTGGACTGGGGCAGGCCAGGCTTGTTCTCCAGCCAGGACCACCAGGCCCTGAGCTCAGACACAGCTCAGGCCTCACCTTTGACAAGATCTTCTTGGTCGCTGTGAGGCCTAAGAGGCCTCTGAGCAGGGGGCTGCAGCCTCACTGGCAGCCTTCACATCCCCTCGTGCTGTAACAAAGGTGGTCCCTTTGCCACCATGTCCTGAGTGCTCCCCTTTGGAGGAGAATAGCTTGGACTCAGGCCCATCCTCACTGAGTGCAGGGCACCGGTGAGGGAAGATGCCCCTCGGCTGCTGGGGACAGGACCCATGACTGGCCCTGTGTGATGCCTGGGGCTGTAGAGAGGCAACGTCCCCCACACAGGGACAACGGTGTCAACACGCGACCGCAGCTAGAGGAGCGTGAGGGGACTCCCATCTCCAGCCGCGTCCTGGCAGTCGGAGACAAGCCTCTGGGACAGTCATGTAATTTAATTTCTCTCTTTGCTGCTGGCTGATAGTATTAAACTCCTGGCCTCTGAAACACACACACAAGTCTATTTTTTTTTTTTTTCTTTTTTAATATTAACATATTTCCTTTTGAAACTGTGTGAGGCTTTTCTCAAAACTAATGGATTTTTTTTTCTCCCCTTGTCTGGGCCAAATGTATTCAAATCTTAACTCAGTTAAGTCAGAAGATTCCTATCGTCTCAGCAGGGAATCCCACCCTTTATTCCACAAATCAGCATCCTTTTTATTTGACTTTCTGATCTCCAAAGGAAAAGGGATGCTTTTTTTTTTTCAGGGTTTTTTTTTTTTAGTTTAACTCTGACGTTGATGTTGCAATGCTCTTTGATAGCCAAGAACACAAGGACTGACTTCAGGAGCAGCTGAAACTTCATCAGGAACCAAAATATAAGAAGAAGGGCTGCAGAGTGGGGAATGGCAGAAAGTGATACTGTTGAAACAACCCTTTGAAATTTCCCAAATGATGTTTGATCTGCAAGTCCCTTAAAGCTGCTGCAATACCTCTAGTATCAAAATGTTCTTTTTTTTTTTTTTTTTTTTGAGGTGCATATTGGGGTGGTAGGAAAGTAATTTTTAGTAACACTCAGAAGAAATAAGCTTAATTTGAACCTGTAATGATTCCACCTGGATATTTTTTAACATGCATTTATCTGGGATTTAGTGGGCTCTTTTAATCACTTTTATTTATTTTTTTTTCCCCAGCATGCTTGAATATTCCTTTATTTCAAAGGAACGGCAAAAGAGACACAAGGGACCAAATGCTGAGGAATAGATTAGTTCTGAAATAATCTAGTCCAAGCTTATCCACCTCCAAAATACCAAGTCTCTGGAAATGAAAACATGAAACAGAACCTCTCAGAGGCAAAGGAAGGAAGGAAGGGTGGGCTTTTTTGGTCACGCAGCTTGTGGGTCCACTGATTTTTGCACTAGGGAAAAATTAGTGCAACTCTGTTGACTTAGTGACATGAGGCCAGGCTGTGCCAGTGCCAGCACCAGACCTGGGATACCCACTCCTTCTTCCCTGTGGATAATGGAAATCAGACTGGGGAGAGATCCTGAGAGAAGCAGCCTAGCAAGAGCCTTGAGTGCTCAGAAATAACATAGAAATAATTGATTAATGTCACCCTGCATGTAGCAAAGGCATAGCAGGACTTTTTTCAGATACATCCAGGTCAGCTGGTCACTTATTAGCACCATGATTTGGCCTTTTTTTGTAATTTTCCCACATTCATTTTGGTCATGTATTAGGGAACTGCTCTGAAAAATATCTGCTTGGCTCTGGGTCACGCTGTCCAGAGTGGTAGGAAACAACTGTCCAAAGTGGTAGGAAAAAACTGCTACCTAAAATGAGTTAAAAAGCAGGTCACTAGATGGAATTAGCATCTTATCATTTCAGAAAGTGATAATTTGAATAAGTCACCTTCTTCACTGTGTGCTGGGAGAGAGGAACATGCCCCTTCTGCACGGCTTGGTCTGAACTCCCTTACTTTTGTAGGAAAACATCACATGAAAGACTGCGTAGATTAGATGACAAGGAGCATGCCTGTTTATTCTGCAATTAATATCCTATGCAAATGAAATGTTTCCATGGGAAGTTTGCAAAAAGGGAATGGTGCCACTTACTACCATCTCTGCTGAGCTAAAAGGTTTTTCACAGATAATATTTTTCATGTGGTGCTGGTGTGCTTTACATTTATTGAGCCTTGGCAAAATGTCTGTAAATCAGCATTGTATAGCTTCGTCATATAGCCAGTTTGCAGGAACCAGCAAGTCCAAAGGATTAAGATAATAGTATGAAACCCCTTTGATTGACAGCATCAGAGAGGGGGATGCAGGCTCTGCTCTCTGCACAGCTTTTGCTCTCTGGCTTTCCCTCTCTGTTCGGGGTTGGACTGCTGGGCTCTGCTGCACAGACACACAGACACACAGACAGCTGCCTTCTGGGGGGCAAAAAGTGGGTCAGACACACGGAACATAGAAGAGAATGGCCACAACTTCTCCGAAAACCAGATCAGTTGCTTTGAGATACCCAAGTTTAAGGCTTCCCAATTGTGGGATGCTCAGGAAGCTGGAGAAGCCCTCGGGGACCTGAGCTGCTCTCCGTTCACACTGGGTGAGATGCATACTGGAGGAGGTGGAGGTGGGAGCCCACAGCTACAACACACAGATCCACTTCCAGCAGCTACTGCAGGAACAGGAAAGGGCCCAGGAGGAGCTAGCAGAGCAGCTCTCCATGTTCTCTTTAGGCAGAGAGAAAAACTACCTACCCATTGCAGCAGTGTGTCCTTGCACATCGGTTGTTCTCTGCCTGCCTTTTCCATGAGGGATTTTTAGCCAGGTCACTTCAAATAAATAAAAAAATAAAATATGTTATTGAAACATTTTGCATTGCCGGATCTTTTGGAAGAGAATTTTTCCTTTCTTTCCCGTCTTGCATAGTCACGTGCCAGCTTCCCATCTCTGAGCTGTGTCTCTGCTAGTTTGGACACCTTTGGGGTTTACCAGGAATTTTAGAAAATCTCCTTGCTGTGGAAGGTACCTTGCGAGTGAGCTGGGGACTTGGGTCATGCTTCTAAGCATGGTTATATGTGAGAAGCAGAAATCTCTTTGGGAACTATTTCTAGCTGAGCAGTGCCTGCTAGCCCCAGTTGGTATGAAGAAGCAGGATGGGAGTTGCAGAGATCAGCCTGAAGCCACGGTGATATTAAGAAGAAGATTTAATATCTTAAATCAGCATCAGGGAAGACAAACATTTAAACTGGGATTTCCTAAAGAAGTGTCACAACTAAAAGGCATTGCACAAGCCCCCTTGCAGTGTCAGGATAGGGAACGTTTCTCAATCTGGAGAGGTTGTGAAAGGACTTTCATGTATTTATGGTAGTCCTAAGGCTGTATAACGGGGCCAGTTCAGTGGGTGGGAAACAGTCTCGCTGGAGCTTTGAACAGAGATCCTTTTGTTCGAGATCTGAAAGTCAGTGCTATGACAACAAGTTTAGTCACAGCTACTCTGTTTTTGCCTGTGGTGGCTACAGGAATTGTCTGTAATGTCAATAAAACAGAGCAGGAGAGGATGGTTTTTAGTTCATATCCATTCATTTCTGTCCTAACAAGGAACTCGCCCCAGCAGCCCAGATTCTTCTTGTCTACCAAAACCTGCAGCAATAATATCAGCAAGATTATTATAAAGAAATAAATAAAAAAGTCTAATTTATGAAGCAACCCTTTCAAAGCGTTAAACCATTCATAGCTTTATGACTACATATTAATCTGCTCTCATTTATTGCTTTGTAAGGCTATTTTGACAAAAGTTCATTATCAAGACTGCTAAATGCTTTTAAAGCATTGATTGGGGGAATTATTACATCACAGTGATAGACACAGTGTGTTAAGATGGATTGTAAGGCTCGGACCATCTGAAATTTCCCCCCTTTTAATTGAATCGATCCCCAGAATAAACGAAGTTTAATTGAATTTTGAGGAAAATTGAGCAGTTGTTTTCAAGTCTCTGTCAATACGCATTATTTCAATTACATGATGATAAGCATAGAGAGTTTGCAAACAGCCTGATCGGCGGTGGAAGCTGCACACCAGAGAGGCTTTCTGCACATGGCTGGGCTTTACTTTCTTTCTGCAGGATGAGCTTCATTTCCCACAAGCATATCAGCAAGGGCAGCAGCCTGGCTCCTGCTATACAGCCTGAGAAGATATCTCATAGACAACCACCCCCAACACACACCTCTCCATTTCCTCAGCTGTCTCGGTTTCCTGGGCTGGTGCTCTTCCCTCAAGGTCCTCATAGTCACTTCCCTACAGAGCAGGACAATTTTTCATCCTCAACCTAAGTTTTTTGTTCAAAGACCTCAAAACCACTTGGAGATGTTGACAAAGACATGTTGTCTCAGCAAGCTTTGATGCATCAAGATTAAGAAGCAATTGCCCCTTGCTGTACCTCCTGCTCCACTGATGGGGATTGACATCCCCAGAGCAAAAGGACATTTGTATCCAGTGTCTACAGCCTAGGTGCAAATTCTGGCATCTCCAATGAAAGTGCTAGTGAAGGCATGTTCAAGTTGAAGGGTTGCAGTTGGCATCAGACATGCAAGGCAGTGATTTCCAAGGCAGAACAGCAGAGGTTTCCAGAGCTCATTAGCTAGATTTCACTGTCCTTCATCTGTACAGCTCTATTCAACATAGAGGAGTAGGGAAACTGTATCACCCTTCTGCCACATACTGGGATGGGATCCCAATACAGTAGGACATCCCTTTTAACAAAAACAAATGTCTTTAACCTGAGGCCTCAGGCAAGTTCCTAGGCTCTTTGAAAACCTTTCCTCAACTCAGAATTATTCCCTCCTCCTTCAAAAGCACTAGGGCTGGGCAAAAAGCGACGGAAACATGACCAGAGGAGGAAGCATCACTGGGAAAGAACAGCACTGATGTAGCACTGGCGAGTAAAGCATTCCCTTGGCTCTTCCTGTGTTGCTTTGTACATGCATTTTGCAGCAATCCTTTACTATGACCTTTTCCTTCTCCCTCTCTGCAAAAACCTGCTCATGGTTTGGTATCAGCCCCAGTATCCAGAGATGCTCTCCAGAAGGGTTCCCTCACCCACCCTGCTCTGAGGCTCCCTCACTCAACACAGCTGCAGAGCAAGAGAGGCAATTTAGCCCAGCCCCTGTCTTTCCTGTTCTCTTTCACTGATTATCCACTAAAAAAAAGTAAGACTTGCAGCTGAAGAGCCAATACCCTCTGCACAGTCACAGATCTCCCGTTCTTCCCTGGATGCCCTCTCTCCCATGCATTTCCCTGAGCACGCAGGTGACACCCAGCGTCATGGGAGCCCAGGCTGTGCTCAGAGGATGGCAGGGCAGAGCTTGCGGAGGGTCAGGACAGAGCCCTGCTTCTGCCGACCGGCTGGGCATAAAGGATGTAGCCACTGTTATAGGTTTGTTCGTTATTCATTGTAACGGCGTTGATCCTAATGAATTCATTTGGTATTCATTGGCTGTCACGCACAGTTCTGTAAGTCTTCAGCTCTAATTTAGGACAATTAAAATGAAGTGTTAGCAAGCAATGTTTCCCCTGCATTGCACAATCTATAATATTTTCTTTTTAGGGGAGAGATGCAGACTAACCCGGCTCACGCTGCTGATGTTATCAGGGAGTGAGATCTTACAGCTTGATCCTGCAACGCTTAATGAATTAATACAGCAGATATAATTTTCATGGGTCAGTGTGTTGTGCTGGCCTGCAGATCTGTCTAGATTAGGCCTAGAGAAAGACTAATTGAAAAATACATGTCTTGGTTTGCTTAAAAACAATAAGCAGATATCTACCAGGGAGCAATGCACAAACAAGATGCATAAAAGCCAGCCAGTGATTTGTCATATGCTTCATAGTTCATGTTGTAAATTAGACAATCTTTCATAATCACAGGGACGGGGGAGGGGGTGAACCCAATCAATTTGTCTGTAAAATTCTAAGTCCTTTTGAAAACACAATTGAAATATAATTCCACTGTGTTTCCCAGTTAATTATCATTTACAATATTTCTGGCATCAAAGCTTTACTAGCATGGAGGGATCATTTCTTCATCACAATACCACTTTCAGGATTCATTTATCTTGTCTTTTAGACTAATTATCCCCAAATTCACCAATAGACTGTCACACTTACATGCTCCAATAAATGTAGTTTTAAATCAGCAGCTTACTTTGCTGCAGTGGTACAAGCTTTCCTGAATTGTGTCTAACTAGAGTCATTCATCTGTGATCACAACACTAAAGGGAGAACAACAACATTAAGGTTTGTATGAATGATCATGCTTATTTATATGCAAATACGTCTGACAAATCAATAATGTATGATTTAGCTGTTCACTGTGCATTAGTAGAAGTGCCGCCAGTCCCAGGTGGCGGCCTCAAAAGGATCCTCGGCTCTTCCCCCACCCCGTTTTAGTCCCTCTTCAACCAGCTTCTCCGGTCAAGTGGCTGCAAAATCAGCTGCCTCCTCGCCCATGTGCAGGAGCAGCAGCCACCCCGGCTGCTCCAGAGGTGATGAAGTTTGGAGAAGCCGACGTGGGCCCAGGGAGGCTGCAGAAAAGGCCTGTGACACTAGGCTGGGGGTGGCACATTGAGCACCCCAAGGACCCCAAGCAGCCTGTGGTGGAGGGTCGCAATGGGCACCACGAAAGGGTGCAGGCACACAGCAAGCTCACAACAGGGGATACCTGGCACCTTCTGGTGTCTTTTGGCTTTCCATGGGCTAGAGCCATCACAGGCACATTCCTGAAGACTTTAAACAGGCACAAAGCATGATAGCATTTTGTCTGGATCCCTGGCCATCCAAGTATCTCACGGGACTTCTCAGTCCTACTCCTTTTTACCCCGTGACTGCTCAGATCTGCCGCAATTCACTGGCCAGGCTTGGCCACCCTTGTCCGGCCCTGTTCGGCTCCTGCCCACAGCCCCTCTGCAACCCTGCACAAGCCTTTCCCCAAAACGCCAACTTTCTGTGTTCAGAAATAAAAGGGGCAGGAAAGTCAGTAGGTGGAAAACACCAGTGTCATGTGGTGGCGCCGCCATGTTCTTCCTGTCCTACAATGACCGCCTGCTGCCCTAACGCGCCATGGTGTGTTTGCCTTGGGGACTCCTCGTTCCCAAGAGCGCTTTGCGTGAGCAAATTGTCAGGATCTAGGAGGGAACTGGCATAAATACCCAACAGATTTCTCCATCTTGTACCTCTGTGAGCGTGAACTCTGGGGTAGATATTGATGTGATGTGAATGCCTCCATTTCTAATAGATTTGCGTGTGATGGTGGTGAACAGGGTTTTCAGCTAAGGCCAGAAGCTGCTTAGGAGCCAAGAAAAAAATCCCTTCTCCTTGAGCTGTTGTTATACTTCTTCCCATAGCCTTCAGGCTGAGAAGGAATTGTGTTCTCCTGGGCAAGGCACACTGGATAGCAAATGCCTCAAACATAGCTGGCTGGTTTGGTTGGCAAGAAACAGAGATGCTATGGAGCAATGTGAGAAGTTTTCTTTCTCCTTCCAGACCATCCTGAGCCAGCTCAGCAAAGGATGAGGGTGGCTGGAGAAGCCTGCATGGGTTCCCACGTAAAGAATCCTAGCATGTCCTGAGATCCCTGTGGGCAGTCTTGTCTCCCTCGTACCCCTCCCTCCTTCCAAGAAAGCCAAGGCTGCCCTGACTCAGTGCCTGTCTACAGCTCCTGGCTGTAGACCAGGGAGAGGAGCTGACTCGCTTCTCCAGATGCTCCCCGATGCCCCTACCTTAGAGGTCACGAATCGCCGCAATCCAGTATCTCATTGCTCCCCAAACCCCTCTGAGCTCCCGTTTCCACGACAGGTGAAGAGTGACCTGCTCTTCCCTGCACATGCTGTGCTGTACACTCTGTCTCAGGGATAAATTGCCCCGTTATTGCCAGCTTAGGAAGCCCTAGTCAGAAAGCTGTGAAAGCAAGCAAGAAATTCCAGTGTACACAAGGCTGGGGGGACGAGGGGAGGAGGAAGCTTAATGGCCTGCATGAATTGTCAAGCAAACCCGCTGCAGACTTCAGCATCTTCAGCGGCACATTCTCATTCTGACACAGAGGCGACATTTATAGGTTGTAACTCTGAGGAACAGTTGGTCTCTCTGGCACTATTACACTTAAATGTGAAGGGCTTCATCTGCTGACTATCACAGTGGAAAAGGCAAGTTGAGCAGTTAAAGTAACAGTTCAGGAAGATCCCCCAGGGATGCAATGAGCAAAAGAGAATAATCAGGCATTTTCACAACTTGCCCTGATGCTGTATTAGTTTCTGGCTACTAAGCTGCTTTTTGCTTTCCCAGTTTATTTTTATGCCGGTCTCTAGAATATTTGGTGCGTATTCCTACTGAATTTATAATTATAATCGTCTGTCTAGCAAAATAGACTATGGATCAGTGTGGTAGGAAACCACACTGGATGTGTTTGTGTGTGTGCACACATGCACAAACGTGCACATCTGCACACTCCTGCTCTCACACATACAGCCCTAAAAAAGCTACGCAGAGATTGAATTAGCTTAGAAATGGAGCATCTGCACAAGCAATAATTTCATTATGGGGGAAAGCAGGAAACTGTTTCTCAATGAAGCTCAGATTATGAATCTGGTCATTTGCATTGGAATTTTAATAGGTTTGTACAAAAAAGGACTGGCACACAGCACTTCTCTGGATGTGGTCTAATAAAAGGAAGATGTTGCACGCATTTGTGCACATGCTGGGCAGTGCACGAGGTTGCAGTGTGCGATAAAGCAAGTGTCCCCATCCTGTGAATGGGAAGCTGGTGAAGCGTGGGAGCCTGTGCAATGCTTGGCCATTTTCTCCACCTAGATATTTGCCACTGGAGTGAAGAGGAAGATCCTTTCTTTAAACCATCTAATATCAGTGCCATGGCCATGCGTCGTGCTAGGTTAGCAATGCTGCCTCTGAAATGATTCCTGCCAAGGCTGTGGGAAGCTGGTTCTGTGTGGCCTGATCAAAAGATGGTGACTGAGGTTATGCTGTCGTGATGACAAAATGAAAGCCAGGGCTCCAGGTTTGGATCAGTCCCCAAACCACTGCCATACTGCACTGAGATTTGATCTCCACTAATAAGAAGTGGAGATTTTATGAGTGGTCAAGTGTGGATGCTTGGATAAAGCACTACAGAAAAAGCAGCTATACTGTTCTGCAAGGGCAGGAGCTCAGATGCCATGCAAGTCCAATTTTCCCTAAGGATGAGGGAGCTCTTGCTTTCATATAACATTTTCCCCTCTCATCAACCCAAGCTTGGTCAGGCAAGAAGAATCAGCAGCTATTGCAATAGTCCTGTATTTGGGGTGATGCTCTTCTTGCAGGCACCATGCCTCCCTGCAGTCCAATCTGCTTGTTGTGGTGGTGCAGGGTGACATCCCTACATGCAGAGATGCTCCTCACCCACCCTGGGCCTCATGCAGAGCGAGACTACAACTCCCAGAAGCCCCACGAAGGAACAGGATGGGATATTAAGCCTGGGCTTGTTTCTCTTCCTTAACAAATGGCACTAGAAAATCCATCTCCAATTGGCAGGTTATGCCTTTTGTTTTAATTAGCACTGAAGAAGTTTGCAAGAGGGGGAAAAAAGGCATTCATTCCATCATCCCTGTGCGAGAGTTTGTCAGGGAGACAGATAACGCAGAGAAATCAAACAGATCAGCCCACATCTCAGCCTGTCGAGGCCCTTCCTGCGGAGTTCTTACTTATATGAAATATTAAAAGTGCCATGTCCTTTCCTTCACATCTTTCTTCATATTCAGTCTGGCCACTCAATTGATATGTAAATAAAGTGTACCACCACTCTATAAAATGCAGATACCCTGCATTATTTAAGCTGCGAAGGCGATGCATCATCCGTTATGTGGCTCATTGGGGGAGCCCTGCTGTGTATTTGGCAATAAAACCTCAGAGCGCCTCATCAGAAACAGCAGTTGGTCCAGGGGAAGTTCATTTATGCATGAAATATTCACAGAGCAACAATGCAAACCTTAAACATCAGTAATTGTTAGATTTCTATTGCTGCTAACTAGTGTCTCTAAATTATTGCAAAAGACTAGCCAATTTGCAAATTACATATATTTGTCATGCTCTTGTACCTTTAGTGAACAGACCATAATGGTGATAGCATTTTTAATGTACACAGTCACTGAGGTTCTTTTGGAGAGCTAGCCAAAGACTAGCTCTTTAATGGAAAGAGCTGGCCAGGTCGCTGGAGAAAGTCCTTGATATTTAAACTGATTCATTGCCTGTGATTTTCCCAAATGTTTATCTCCAGCTTTTAGTCTATGAAGAAACTTCATCCAAGAGGGTCCTCCCACTCTCTGACTACCTTGGAGAAAATCTGTCTGATCACGTTACGAGGAACATGCAGAGGCCATGGTATGAACAGGGCTAGAGCAGGTTTTTGCCTGGCTTCTGCAAGTCAGTCCTCGTTGCTTGGAAATAACCTTGCCCACTGGTTTTGTAACCGTGGAGGGGAAGCACCTCTGGAAAAATCCGCCTGTGATCCCATGTTGTAAACCACTGGGCAGACTGAATGCCTCGTGTAATCCCCTTGAAGGCTGCAGAGTCACGCCAGGAAAGACTGATACCTGGGGAGAGATCTGTCTGTGCCACCCTTTGGCATGCCCTGAATTGAGAAAGCAGATAAGCAGATCTACTTGCTTGGGGTTCTGCTGGGATTAGCAATGGACACGGGACCAAGAGTTTGTGAAATGCTGTCTATTCCAAGCTGGGGATTTTTCAACTGTCTTTGGTCATGTAGGGCATGAAGGCTGCCCGGTGGCCACAGTCCTTTTATAGGACTGGGAGCTACTTGCTGTACCCATGCTGTGTGTGCTGTAACCTTTTTCTCCGTGTCATCTCCCCTTTGACAAGACCAGTCAGAGCATGGACTGGGCAAATGGACACTGTCTGCTGAGAGCCAAGTGCTGCCACAGCAAGCAAGGAATTCATTTAATACCTTCAGATTCATTAATATCCTTCCCTGCGAGAACCAAAACAACAACCAGGAGATCAAAGGGTCAGTTAACGCTCACAGTTTCTGATCTATCAGCAGATGAATTTCTGAGCTGCTTTATGACCGGGGTATTCCTTATAAAAAGGTGTAGAAAGAAAGTGCTCAGTCCCCATCTTTCCACTTCCCGGTTAATGTTTAACAAAAGTCTTTTTATGTGCTTTTCCATTTAATACAGTAATAAAATATAGCATCACCTTTGACAAATCTCTTCCTCCTCACAAAAGAAAGGGCATATTTCCTCAGTCGACAGCATATTGTTTTACCGTCTATGCTTTATGTCTTCTTGGGAGAGGAACCTCCTCCATGAGGTTGCAAAAACACAGTATCTTTTCTCCAGGCATATTGGTCCTGCAGGAGGACTCAATAGCTCAACGGAGGACAGAGGAAGAAAGCACCCTTTATGGCTGTGTGAGGTGGATGGGTGATGCTGGTTTTCTGTATGTCTTGCTATCCCAGAAGGAGCCAACTGCTCTGACGGCATTTCCTTCTTCCTCCAAGTCTCAAAGCAAACTTGACATGGGGTTCAGTCCACTCTGCATCAAACTAGCTGCTTGGTGGACAAGCAGTGCACGTTCTTTGGGAAGGTTCTGGTATCTTTAGGTAATGTAGAGTCATTCCAGAAATTGCAGGTGTGGGATTGAAGTTCTCCTGGATTGTGCTTCTGGAGAAAGAGCAGCCTCACATCTGCCAAGCTCACTCCAGGTTCAGAAGACTTGATCACAGTGCCTTCTTTTGCAGATGCTTTTATTAAAGATCACCTCATCTCTATGCCCTTGTCCATGTTAGGAGGGTGAAGATTAGTGTTACAAGTGTGCACAAATTCACAGACCAGCACTTTCCCCTAGCACCTCTAGCAATGAGCCTGGCTCTGTTTTGAGCTCAAGCCCTCAACATTATACTTGGAAGAGCAGAGCTAGAGGTATCAGCTGGGGTGTAGGCCTGGAGCTCATTGACCACATCTGCTCTAGACCTCACAGGAGACTTTCACCCTGCACTGAGGTCTAAGATCTTCTTATAGGAAGGAATTACACCCTCATCAATACGAGCAGGAAAGGCAGCTCAGGACTCAAACCCAAGCAGCAAAATGGCACCTTTTGGCCATCCAGCAGGATATGACAATAAAATCTAATTAAAAAAAAAGTGCTGGAGTTTTTAGTCACTTAACAAAATGAATTTCTTGTACAGGTTCTGAGGTTGGACTCTTTCAGAGGTGATCACTCTTGACTCTAGGCTTCTCTTTGACTTGTTTTATGATGTTTGCTGAAAGTTGAGAAAATTAAATCTTTTGCCGTTTCAGAAAAGCACATGATGGATGTGTTTTGGGATTCAAATCAAGGGAGGGAGAATGCTTCTTTAAATTATTAGTTTGGCTTCTCTCCACCATGCTGCCGCTCTGTTAATTAAACAGCGGACATATGTTAAAGCTGTTTTACAAGCATCTGGAAAGAAAAATTAACATTTTTTATCACTGTCACTGTAATTTCTTAACTGTATGTGTATGTGGACAATATGAAAATTAGTTTCATTTAAAAGTTTGAGTGGCTTGTGTTGATTAGAATACAAGCAAGATGAGGAAAGGGAAGTGTGATAGATGAAGAAGAACCTGGCCTGGAGAATGGGAGGCATAACATGATGCCTGATGAAACTAGTGAATCAGGGTGGAAAGCTAATAGTGTGCTTTTGTATTAAAGAATCATGTGCATTTCTGTTAGCCTTTTCCGTTTGGCTCTTTGGGTAGTCTATTTAACAAAAACAACAGTACCCCCTGCAACAAATTTTGGTTGGTCGTCATGGATCACATGCAGTCCTTTGAGTTTTTCTTGCAGTTTGGGACCCTCAAAGCATTGATACAGCAGACTGAATCCTGAGTATGATACTTAAATATAATTATTTGAGCCCTACTATTCCTCCTTACAGTAATTCTTGCACAAAGTCCTCCCTTCTGCATTTATTTTTTGCTAAAAAATGCGGAACCTGAGGTCTAAGCTGCAATAAAAGAACTGTGACACAGGAACCAGGCATGGCCTTCTTGAACAAGGTACATTCTCTTCCATCCCTGACCTGCAAGCCAAGAGGAAAAAAAGAAAGTGTCAGAATTACTGTCTGAAACTAATAGTTGGCTTTGTAAATTGGACGCAGCAGAAATTCCTGCTATAGTCTGGAGCGGATGAGCCTTCTCAGGTTGCATAATGAATTGCACTGTTGAAATTAAACAATATATTCCTAAATTGATAGACTGGACAGACTTCATTTCCAAGATTCCCAGTCCACGCTCTGGCAATATGTTGTTTACCATTTAAAAATTGTCCAAATCCAAATTTTCCTGAATAATGAGGTACACTCAACTGCAGCTGGACAGGATGGACCAAGTAGCAGAACATGACAGAGATTCCTGTTTTTTCTAGCTGTGTCTAGAAAAAGAATGGGCTAGGAAAAGGCTCTATGGCTAGGAAATTCACAGCCTTTGGGACAAATCTGGCCCAATTTACTCACATAAACAGTCTTTTTAAAATTAATGGGATTATACCTAAGAGTAACGATCTGATCCAACAGCCGTTGTAATCAATAACTCTTCCCAAAATTCATAAAGCCCTTAGATCAAGCATGAGCGAACAGGATTTGTTCATGAGCCTTCAAGGAAAATGAGCAGCAAAATACCTGCATAGAAATGCAGAGTAAGTGAGTTTTTTTTTGAAAATCCCAGTACCTGATTGACTTCCTATCATTTCCTTACCTGCTGTGAGACAAGCCAGAAACTAGTGGCTTGGCTAAACCAGAACTACCACTTGTGTTTTCATCTCTCCCTAATCCTCACTTTCCCTATCAGTCTTTTTATAATTATAGGAAGAATAATAAAGATATATATATTCATATACCCTACCAACAAGCCAAATGGGATTTTTGCTCTAAAATGGGTGCTTGTAAGGATGCTGAATGAATATACCGTAGCTGACTGCTTAACATATGTAACTCGGTCCTGTGTGCATGTTGTTAAAATAATGAATGCAGAAGCCTGAACTGTCAAATGAATTAATCTTGCGCTCCTGATGATATCACAAACCACTAGGGCTTCACTCTCACAGGTTGCAATCTCATCAACCCCCCTGCCTATTGATTTATACCTACAGAATCCATCCTTCTCCCTATCCATTATCCGAAATGCAATGCTAACGTACAAGAGAAAATCTATTTGAGTTCATTTGAATTTTTCTTTTTAGCTTCTGAATTAATGTTTTCTAAAAGGGTATCTTAATCAGGCACTTTCTTTTTTTTTTTTTTTTTTATTAAAAGAAATATTGCAAGAATAAAACACCAACCCCCAAGATTCAGTCAGTGATGGAAAAATAGCATATTTGGCTCCTGTTATCCCAGCGTGCTTTTTTTTTTTTCCCTCTGTGAAATTAGTAATGTGAATTAGATCCAAGAATTTTAACCCTGTTTGACCAGTGAGAGTTAACTGATGAACACAGTTAATTTATTTGATGAATCAGTGTCAGGGGATTGGTGAGTTTTTTTTGTCCTTCTAATAATACAAAACTGCAAAACTGCAGGTTATATAATTAGTTTGAATTATACTGTTGCAGTGGTTAGGGAGATTTGCTGTTTTTACTACCATTGACAGGATATTTCTGAAAATGATTCGTTGCATTTTTGCATGAAATTAAAAAACGCCACTGCTTGTAGTTAGTGCATGGCATCTAACTGTCCAAGCACGTGGACAAAAACAGCTCAAGACTTTGATGTGAGTTTGTTCATTGCTATTGGTGAAGTTTTTAATCCTGCCTTGTTTGCAAACTGCTGCTTGCATTTCAGTCACATTTTCAAATTTCTCCTACACAGAATTTTATCAACCTTTTAATCTCTCTTAATGAAAACTGTGGTTTGTAGACAGTCATTTGTTTCTAGAAATTGGGGCTTCAATGAAAACACAATAACATATTCCTCTCCTACACATTTTACAATGGTGTCATGTGAGTTAACAAAATGAATACCCCTGAAATGTTTGTAATATATATATCAAGCTAAATATATATATATAATATATATAAAACAATATATATATCCTACAAATAGAAAGCTTGAAATTCAGCTTTTCCCAAAAGGTGAAGACAGACATTGAGTGTAATCATTCCCTTTTATGAATAATAAAATGAAAGAGGCAAATGATTTATCTTAACCACTTTACTAGTACTCTTAGGAAAGAAAAAGCTTACCAGCATCTCTGTATGTCTCTGTATATATCTTTACTATATATGTGTCTATTATATGTATACATATATATGCATATGTATACACGCAGTCTATACTGACATGTTTGCAAGGGCTCAGCTCACATGGGTGCTCATTCCCTGGTAATTCAGTGGGATGGATTGTGGAGGGAGGCAGCTTGCTCACAAAACAGAGAAATGCGGACTTAAAGCAGGGGACATTAAGGACAGGAAAATGCACCTGCCGGAAGCTCAAACCCATCTCTGTAGCTCTCTGAAAACAGCTAACTCCAATCCCTTGGCTAGCAAAAACACCATCAAAGGCATCAAGTGTAACTGAGGGCTCAGGTCCTTCAGAAGGGTTTGTTCCAGTCATGAAGGAAATCTGGTGGAAAAGCTGTAACTTGAACTGTATTTATCCAAATTCTCGGCTAACCACACAAGCACCCTTCTCCTGCATATCAGAAATAATACTTAAGTATACAACAGAGTTTTGTATGATATGTAGCTCAGGTACCTCTGCCCAAATCCGTGTAGGATCTAATTTCAGATTTTGTGTTCTGATTTTAGGAGATGGCCAGTATTCCAGCAGACAGTCACCTTCTGCTGCAGTTGTGACAATGCTGAGCACAACCCTTTCCATTGGGGACTATATGAGCCATGTGTCAGCTGTGATCCCCTGACCATTACAGTCACAGGCTTGTTGGAAAATCCATAGCAGGGGCATGTTCCTGTATCCTTAGCCGCTCTTAATTCCCTTGAATTCCCTTGTATTCAGTACAGGAATACTAGAATAATGGGAGATATGAAAACAGAGAAGGAGTAATTGCATTTGACTTTCTTTTGAAAGGTTTTGAGACAGAAAGGATTATCCTTACTGAGGCTAAAATGACGGAAAGATACTAACCAACCGCCAAATCTGAGCATGCCAGAATTTCCAGTTTGGCTCCACAAATGGTTTGTGCTGGGACAAAGTCTTGCCTGGAGGCAATGGTTAAACAGTAAAGTTGAAAGAATAAAGAATTCCAAGAGGAGTTAAAATAAAACAAACAAACAAACAAAAAAAAATCTGAGACTAGGTAGCAAATATCTGTATATTTCCTGAGCAAATCAAAGTTTTTTAAAAAGTAGTGATTTTAATTAAAACGAGTTTAATTACAACTAGTTTCTGTTTTCCTTCAGTTTATTTATAAAGCTCTCTCTTTGTTTTCAGCTCCAGTTTTCTGCAAAAACTACTTGCAGGAGTTTGCTCTGCTGGAGATCACTTTGTCTTGAACGGTCCCTTCCACTGCTGCTGGGGATAACATATCACCTCGAGCACTTGTTTTGGCCGAAGCTAGTGGGGGGGATAAGTCCAGCCTGAGCTAATGTGTAACCCATCTTTCACTTCCAAGCGTCGAGTCCCTTCTGCGGCCGTAGGCTGGGAAAAGGATCCGGCATCCTTGTAAGGTTTGCAAAATGCTTCCTGCCTGCATATGAG
Source organism: Nothoprocta pentlandii (assembly GCA_013398315.1). NCBI lineage: Eukaryota > Metazoa > Chordata > Aves > Tinamiformes > Tinamidae > Nothoprocta > Nothoprocta pentlandii. The sequence goes on from VZSG01000051.1 coordinate 18,709, forward strand.
TCCTTCACTGTCACAGTCTTTGCCTTGCGGGTTAATAAAACCATCCATCACCCTTCCTGCTGACAGATGTCTAAATGTCCGAATAATGCCCAGCATGGAGAGCTATGCGTTTTGACAGCCAGAATCAGGTTTCATAAGAGATCGAGACGACTCCAGAAGTGAATGGAATGCACAGATGTTAGCAAGCCTGTCCTTCTGATTAAGTTTGCTGCAATGCAGAAGGTATAAATATGTTCGAATGCTCAGAAGGCCATGGGAAATGAGAGGCTGCATTTTAGCACCCAGCACTTTTGAGTCCCAGGGTAATCCTGATTTTAAGTACACCTTTTATAGACCAATCTGGCTGAATTGTTCTACAAGTTAAATGAAGCAAAGACTTTGTAGAAGTATTCTGGCAAACAATATAATGTATCACTTAAAGAGCCATAACCAAGCAAGCGGAAAATGCAGCTCTTGTTGCAATTTAAAGTGGACTAACCATAGTTCATATTTAGCATCCAGTGTGGCAAATGCAAATAAATATCAGCAAGTAAATAGTCAGTGAGCCGAGGTACACTCCACTAGCCAGGGATCAACATATGTTCTTGGAGAGCCATCAGGCAGGCAGTTTATAACTCTACCGAGTCCTGTGTTTTCAAAGGGCTGGTTGGTAGCAGCAAGAGGTAATTACAGATGGTTTCTGTGGAGCAGCAAACTGCTACAGAGCAACCACCGCTCTTTCTTCCATGGTGAAAGCAGCTTTTATTCCTACTGTACTTCAGTCTTTGGGGCATAGTTATCACCCTGGACCTTCCCTGGCAGGGAGGTGATGGGGAGGCTTGGGAACAACTTGATCTCTCAGGAACATCTAGGGTTGCATTTGGGACGCACGCCTTGCCACGTGGCCTGGCCGCGCAGTTCCTCAGGCCTTGCCTGGGGGTTATAGACTGTGAATTTCACACCTTTCACATCCCAGTGACTTCACCGGGCAGAGCTTTCCTCTGTTTTTCTTTTTTTTTCTCCTTCCCCAAGTTTATGTGACTTATGTGACTATCTTATGTAGTTTTGATGCTCCATTGTCCAGTTTGTGCTTAACGGGACTGGCAGTCCCGTGAAGCAGAGGTGCACAATGCACGGGGATGTCACAGTCCAGCACTGCCCTGGCAGCACAGCAGAATAAAAACTGATCCCAGCCAGTTCTCCCTGTCAAGGCAATTCCAGCCAAGGAGGAGCAGTCAATAAATCAGAGATAGGGGGAATCTCTCTTCGATACTTGCGCTTTACCCATGCATGTCATAGTCGCACTTTGCAGCGTGTCCTAATTGGTCACTTCCTGGAATCCCCAAAAATTCACAGGGAGGTTCAGCTGCTCCACGGCCGGCTTTTCCGCCGCGGAAGCTGACACCCCAACGGCACAACTGCCCCGGGGACTCGCTGCTCTCACACTGCCCCGGCCGAGCCAGCGTTTGGGAAAGTGTCGCTTTTCAGGGGCTCTTAGCAGCGCAGGTGCCACATTGATTATTTGTGGATCTATAGCTAACTGCATTATTTTCTTCAGGATGATACCAACGTTGATGGGGCTAGAAATGTCTTCAGAGTGAGTGGGCCGCATGCTGGAAGCACTTGCTGCTCTAGGTGTCTTAGGGAGGCTCTGCCAAGCGGGTAAATCTGAAAGCTCTAACTCATTCAGGACTGAAAAAATCCTTTAGTCTCCAATGAAGCATCCGAGGAGATTTTGATGCCTGGATTTTTATAGCCTGGAATCAATAGGAAAAGGAATAAATCCTGATTTTCATACAAAATGAGAACAGGAAGAACTCCTCACAGCTAAGGTCACTGTTTGAGACTTACTCTTTCAGGCACTCACTTTTGCTTTCTCTGCCTAAAACTTGTCTTGTGCAATAGCTGCCATGCACGAGGCCACTATAAGTCAGACTCGAGCTCCACTTCAAGCTGGACCTGAGCTCCGCTTTCCTTTTCTTGCAAACGCGTCACCTCTCCTTTGCGTTTCCTCCATGCCCTGGACACTGCACAGTGCAAACCACGACCGTTCCCGCTGAGCGAGCGGCAGCGCCGTCTCCAGCACACACGGGGTTAATAGCTCGAAATCTAGAGTACTCATCTGCAATCTCAATTTGCTCAGAGTCCAGCAGCTGCATTAGTTGAGATAATTCTGTCAGTGAGTGCTGTTTGTACCCAGAACATGCCTGCTAAATTTGTTAAAGAATACCCCAGACTAACGCATCATTACACTCACAAAGTCATCTATCTTTTACTTCAGATTAATTCTTTTTTTTTCCTCTCTCTTCACCTCCTCCATAAATCCTGGTGCACTTAATTAATTTCAGTTCCAGTGTAAGGTCCATAATACAGAATTGTTCAAGCAAACACAAAATTAATTATTCTATTTACAGCCTTCTCATTGAAAGGAGCATTTCATCTTTCATAATTACATTTTGGAACGTCCAATTATGAATTCAGACTTCTGCTGCTTTGCATACCGTGATTGTACGCAAGTGTCTCCATGCCAATGAGAACCGAGATTTGGGTCTTACATTTCCTTCCAATTAGACTAAATCCAAGTACAGATCCAGCCTGAAAAACCTTTTCAAGAGGTGACAGAGGGAGAGGGTGGTAGATGGAGAGAGGGGGGGCCTAAAGAATCAGGTTAGAAAAATGTGTGTGTGAATGTGCATTAACATTTCTCATCTGGCTGGAGAGATGTCTTTATAACACAGAACAAGGCTTGCTGTGGCTGGTTCAGTAACCCTACCAGCTGCTACAGGCTTATTTCTACAAGCGTGAGACTTTATCTAACTCTTTTTGAGATAATGGGAAAATTCTTTGGCTCCTATGGCTTCAAGAAAAGCTTTTGAACTCATGCACAAGTTAATAAATATATATATATCTCCTTTATTTCTGTTAATTATATCTATGCTTAATGCCTTCGATCACACTAGCTATTTTCCTCAGAGCTGATTTGTAAGTGAAATTTGAAACCATAGAGGTTTTCTGCTTGCTGGAAACCTGGGGCAGATTCAAGGTTTTATGCTGTTTTTGAGAGAAATCTGGCCCTTGAACATGAACAAGGCAAGGAATCCCTGTGGACTACGCAGCTCTCACCGCTACCTGACTGTGAGCAAAATTCCTTGGCATAATGGAGATCTGTGCTGGGTATTTAGTTCACCTTGAATCTGAAATGCCACGTGAAGTGGGAGGGATGGAGAATGAAGCAGTGCTTTCCCAAGCAGAGGGTTTTTTCACTTGGAGAAACAGGAGGAGTTGGCTCATATTTAGGGTTTGGGAGGGACCCCATGTGGTGCCCAAAGCTTTTCTAGGAAAGTTATTCACCATGCAGAAAGATCTCGGGGTGCTTATCAAGTGAGGAAAGAAGATAGCAGCAAGGTAAACCTCGTGTCCGTGGTTCAGAGAATATGGAAAGCCTTGCCCTGAGGACAGCTGCCCACTTGCCATTTGTCTGTGGCAGATTTGATGTCCTTCTGTCTCTGCCCTATTCACCTGGTGCTTGGTGTTTCTGCGTGCAGACAAGGGGCTGGTCTCCATGTGCAAGAAGAGTTTTTAATCCTAGCAATAGCTCAGTGGAACAAGCCCAAGACTGGGACATAGGACAGTAGGATGAAGTCCCAGTTTTGCAGTTTTTTTTTTTTTTTTTTTTTTTTTTTTTTTTTTTTTTTTNTTTTTTTTTTTTTTTTTTTTTTTTTTTTTTTTTTTTTTTTGTGGCTGCCCTGAGCAGGGAATTGCAGCTGGCATCTCTGCAGTAGAATCCGTGAGCTGGACCAGGCAAAGGAGGCTACAATGGACGAGGGGAGCACAGCTGCATGTGATGCATTCACCTAAAGTCTTCCTCACAGCAGTCGTCTTGGCTGGCTGGGGATGGGGCTGAAGCAGGAACGGCTGCCCTCCTTCCCTCACCCGTCGAGCTCCCTAGCTCCTCAGAGAGCCCTGTGAGCAGCTTTTCACATTCAGGAGAGAGCAGAAACTGAAACTGCATCTAGCTAAAGAGGTCACCAGGCAATTCAATGCTTTTTACGCCATCCCTTTTGCATACTTGAGCAAAGGCCATGCTCAATCTGACCTTTTGAGATATCTGGTTTAAAAATTCCCCACCAGTACAGATTGAAATGACCTGTTATGAGAGGTACAAAGTAGCTCCAGAATCCACCTGTCAAGATTGATCATGCTCTGAAAAGCCAAAATGTGCCCATCTCCTTAGAAACGCAAATAAATTGCTTTAGCCTTATCTATAGTTTTACAGTGACTGCTATTCTAATAGGATGAAGCATGGTAATCAACTTTATAGAGCATATTTCCACGGCACACCAGTTATGTCATGCCTTGTTTACACAATTGGAATTAGGGATTAAGAGGTACACATACTGGGCAGGAGTCCAAAAATACTTTTACAGCCTGATTTACTGGCCAGCCCATGCAGGACCTGGGAATCCTGTGTGCGCCCGGCTGCAAAGGGGGTGTTCCTGCCTTCGGCACGTAGGGCTCTTAGCAAAATGCAGGACTGCAGGAGTCCAAAAAAATCCGAGTGGATGGGCTTGGTGGAGGGGGTCCATGTGTCACCACCCAAGCTGGGGCAGGTGGGGAACACAGCACAACTGTTGCTGCTTCTCTGACACCTGCTCTTCTCCAGGCACCTCTTCGGTTGCTGATTGATGGCCAGGCACTTGCTGAAAATTGTGTTGGACGTCCCTAAAGCAAATGGTCAAGAAGCTGTGCTTGCAAAGTTTGCCTAGACTAAACCACTGAGATGGTGGTTCACACTTCACACTGAATTTATCTCCAAAATAATCCATGATAATAATAATAAGAGAGTTTAATCTATGTGTGTGAGGCAGCTGGTCAACAACCTGGGCTCGTAGCATGGGGACATACTGTTACAGGCTGTTAAGAAAAACACAAACAAATATAAATATGACTAAAAGACTTCACAGTGAAGTTAATTTTTCGCAGAATGACCATTTTTATTACTAGCAGTGAAATTCATTGCTTAAGAGTTTTAAACAACTTTGTGGATCCGAGGCAAGGATGGCAGAGAGACACTCTTCTATTGGACCAACTGAGATGGTGGAATGGAAAAGAGAAGTTTTTCATCACACAGGGGAAGAAGAGAGATTTGGGAATCAAAAAAAAAAAAAACCCTTTCTTTCTAAGTGTATGACAGTCCTACAGGAGAGCTTTTCTCACTGCTAACCTGCTTTGATTGTTTTCTGAAATATCATACTATAACATCATTAAGGTGAAATGTAAATTTGACTGTGCCCTTTTAAAATGTGAGTCATAAAAATATTTAAGACGACGACATAGGAAGAGTTTTTAATCTTGAATGTGTCATTTATGCCAGGACGGCATGAAGTGTTCTTTGCCCATTCTCATTGGAGAGGATCCAGCCATCCCTTACTAAATCGGAAATGGGCCTGATGGCCTCCATGCTGCACAGGTGCAAATCCAGAGGTTTTCTGGGGTTTACACAGGGCTGGATGAGAAAACAATTTGACTTAAGGGGTATGAAGAGAGGCATATTGCTCAGTTAGGCATGACTAGGAAAAGTGTTTCAGATTTGGACGAGTCTGGATGACGAAAGGCCGTGAGGCCTGGTGTGACCTGGACATTCCCGCTCTTCACTCGCCTCCTGGAGCAGATGCAAGGAAAGGGAAACCCAAGGAGCTCTGGGGCATATAGCCCAGCCGTGTCAACCAGCTCCTTGGACATCGGCAGCGAGCACGAGAGCTGAGGTTCCTGCTGGAGATCCGCAGTCCTGAGACATCCATGGCTCCAGACACCCCACCGCGGCCTGCACTCCAGTGTTTCTCAGCTCAAGGTAAGAACTGCGCAGATTTTTCCTCCTTCTACATAAAAACTAGCTAGGCTGCATAATAACAGTTTAATTTGCTACTGTTAATCTGTTAGAAGTAGAAAAGTGTTAAATTTGCTGGGGGAAGCTAAGCTGTGTCGTGTTAATCCATTTAGCAGTGATGTCTTCCAACAGCTTTTAAAAGAGAAAAAGATTTATAGGTTTTATTGCCAAAAAGAGATTATGATGACCCTCTTGTCCAGCCTGTGGCCTAACATAAGCAGTTCCTGAACTGAAGCCCACGTCTTACACTTGCACTAGAGTGTGGTTTATTTTTTTTTAAACTCATCCAATCTTGGGTGCATTAGCTCATTCTAAAAAAAATATTTTTCATATTGTCCTTAGCTGGCAGGAGTTAATTGCTCCCTCTTGTGAGCTGTGAATTCTGCTGTGCTGTTCCACCTGGCCTCTCTGCTTTTGTTTCTTAATTAGGTATTAATTGCAAGGGCTGATGAGGATTTGTAGGGGAAAAGAGCATGTGCCTATTAGCCCAGCACATAGGTGATAAAAGGGATTGAGCAGGACAAAAACAAACTTTGCAACAACATGAATATATACTGAATATATTTAGTACTGTATATATACTGAATATATTCAACAACATTAATAGATACTGAAGGGTGTTATGTCCAGGAAGTGCAAAATATTTTAAAGGATATAAATAACTCCTTTTTTGGTGCTTTCACCAAAAAAGCTTCTATGAGACCAAAACATCAAGCTAGAGTTATTTCAGTCATTTCTGATGGAAGAATATATTGAAAATCTACAAAGAGGAAGACATAGTTTGGTGAATGGACACGACACTGCTAATTGCATATAGGGCAAAGGATGCTGCTTAGCTATAGCAGGGAGGGTTGGTTTGAGGCTGCAGGTTCCTGTTGTGCCTTTCTCCTTGATGTCTGGGTTTGATGGCATTATCTGGTGTAGGAGTTTTGTGGAAGCCTTAAAATTGAGTTCCCAGAATGATGAGCAGGGCAAAGAAGATAGAAAATGAGACAAGGAGATTTTTAGAGAATAGCTCGACAATTTCCTGTTCAAATGACTGTTTTAAAACCTTTGTGCTTCTGTTGTGCTGCCAGAAATGTGCTGGGATGCATAAGCCTTGCATAGGACTTTTAAAATGATTTTAAGTCAGCTAAATAAACATATAAGTATTATTCCTGATACGCTGGCTCATGCAAAGCCGTTCCTTACTACTCCAGCAATCTTGTTAAGCCATATAGGCTTTTCTTTGCAAAGCTGAAGCTCTTTTCCTTACCTCATTCTGCCAGCCCTACTCTAAATGCTCTCCCTTGTGCTAACTTATGCTCTCAGTTTGAACCAGCTGACCTCAGCAGGACAAATAGTGAGAGGAGCTCAGGTGCCACCTTTTATTGGCATTTCTATCAGAGCCCTATCAACCTACTGTATCAGAATAATGTGCTTTTCCTACCCTCAGCACCCCTATTTATCCTGCTTCCCAAGGTTATCAGAGGAGTATGCAATATCTGTGATCTGTACGGTCATCACAAAGTCATCAGGCCAAACTAAAAACATAGATTATCCTTAAAAGAAGTAAACTCTTTAAGCTGTACTGGAATTGTAGATATTTTTCCCCTCTGCCAAAGACTTCAAAGCCCAGATCCTGGGTAAAATATATGGAAACATCTGGATTGGAAGAACAAAATCTAGATCTGAGGATCTCCGGGTGTTCACTTTCTTGCGTTAATCTGTGCTTTTGTGTTTATGCTGTTCTGTATCAAATGGTCTGAGAGAATAGGCCAGTTATACTAATCAACATCCTTATGAATTGTGGGCAGCAAGAGCAGGAAAGGATCCAGACAAAGTGGTGCATACCTGTGCTTTGCCGACCACATTGCTTTCCCATCTGCCTCTCCCTTTCTAGTCTATGCCTTCTCCAGAAGGTTTTACTGTCTTGTTGAGCTGCTTGTTTTGTCCCTCTTCTCTATATACACCTTACAGATGCTTTTCTCTGATTATGTGCAGAAAAAGGGGACTTTGTAATCTTTATGCAAGCAGTGGCATATCTCCCTGGATATTAGTGTTAGTAGATCAGAGGTACTGATGAATTCTTGCATTTTAGAAATATACATTTCTTCTTTTTTTTTTCTTATAACTATTTTTTCCCCCCTGTAAATCAGTACTTTCAAGCTGATAGCACTGCTGTGTCAATAGTGAATCTAGGAGACCTTTTGCTCTCTCAGCTCATGTAATCATGTACTAGACAACACTTGGAAGCACTTTAACTATCATCTGAGGATGTGCAGGCTGTCCAGAGTCGTGTTTGCCGGGGAGATGGTGCTGAGGGCTTCCGGATGAGGCTGGATCCCAGCAAGTAAATATTCACCTGGCTATTTTCAAAGTCCTTCAAGCTGCCTCGTTGCCAAGAGATGTTTTTAAACTCTTACCAAATGTTTGTAGAAGGGCAGCATGTAGCCCAATGGGTTCGTGTTTGTGTGCTTGGCTTTCACAAGGCATTTAATTAACTGTAGGTGACTGCTCTGTCTTGGCTGGAGAGAGGGCCGGTTTGGACTGTGACATTTCTCTTGGCTAGATTCGTAAGTTATGATTATTTTTTTCAATAGTTTTATTGCAATAGTGATAAACCACAGACATTCTTCTTATAAACAGCAGGAAACTTTGAACCTTTCAAGCACTCATTGAACTGTGGCGGACTTGTTAAGTTGTATAAAACTCAGTGAGAAAGCAAAGTGCAAAGTACTGCCTGCCTTGCATTACTCGCAGGTCTATGCAGGTGGCCTCAGAGCAAGGTTCCTGGTTTACCCGGACAGCAAGAGGCAAGTATTGGGCAACAGGCAGGGTAGATAGTGGCACCTTCTAGTCTGATCGCGATCCTGCCACCAGTGTTTGCTGGAGAAGGTTTTCTTCAGCATGGGGTCCACCCAATCCAGGACAGAGGCTTCTGAGGGCTAAAGACCTTGGAGAACATTTCCTTCTCTGCCTGTTTCTTTCCTGTGCCAGTCAGGATTATTGTGGGGGGGAAGGAGTGATGGAGCACCTCTCAAGAAGGAAACAAAACAGAAGCCAGTGTTGGAGTTATAGTGCCAGCAGGAGGGAAATGCACCCTGTTCGCTCGTGCTCTTCCTCCCCTCACGACGTTTCTAAAATTAGGAAGGATGGATCTCAAACTGGCGTCAGGCCAGTTTGTTTTTGAACTGTTCTGCAGGTCATGGCATCTGAGTATCGTATTCAACACCCAAAAGAGAGAAGATGCACAGAGGCTTCTGAGGAGCATGCTTTGTCCAAGACTAGCCTGTCACCATGTAACCTGGGGTGTTCTGGAAAGGCTGTAGCTGTGAGGGAGTCTGCCAAGGGAACTTGGATGTGGATAGAGGAATAATGCAGAAGGTAGTGCTAAAATTATCGTGGCCAATAATGCAGATGGTAGTTACAGTCTGAGTGTTAATAGAAGGCACCAGAGATGATTCAAACCGACTCCATGTGACTTTAGGCTGTAAACTGTCATGCCAATGACCGAAGAAACTTATGATAGCAGTTTGAGAAGATCTTGAACTGTGATAAGCAAGGCTATTCTTTCAAGGGAAAAAGAAATCAAGGGACATTTTACACAAAATGTAAATTATGTGTTTATTCCAGATGACATTTTGCTCATGAAAACAAAAAGGACACTTTCCCACATGTTGACAAAAAAGTCCTTTGAAGTAGAAAGTGTACAGCTACCACCAGAAGCCAAGGAAAAGACAACCTCTGTGAGCCAACACTGTTTTTCCTACCTCTTCCCTCTGGCCCTCTCCAAATGCAGTGTGAAAGTCATTTGTTTTGGACTTGGGAGGTTTACTTGAAAACAAATGCACTCATTTTTCTGCAATACTTACAAATTTTCTCTTAAAAATCACAAGAATTCAGTGCTTAGTTAATGCCTTGCTTGAAAAGTCCATTTTAAACTCCTATGTGTACATAGTTTTATGCTCAGGTATCGGTTTCAGTATATTTCTGTTTATGTTAGCAATGAATTGATTTTTTTACTATGTTAGCATTTTATGAGACCCAAAGCTCTCCCTTGCTGCCAAAACATGATGGTTACTAAATGATTCTAATATTCTCTTCTTTTATTGCCAGACATGCTTTTAGAATAAACTGGCTATGTGGAAAGCAATTCCCTTATTCTCTTACTGTAGTTTGCTGCAAGAATTGGGAGGAGGAAGAGGTGATAAGTTTGGGGCTCCCTGTAGAAAGAAAAATTGTTCTTTAACACATTCCTCTTCTGGAGGAAGACTCTCCGGCTTATCCAAGCCTACATTTAGTCTTTGGGGAGATTGGAGACTGCCTGATTCCTTGCAGAGTCTGCACCCAGTGTTAGTACAGTTGCTGGGTATAAATGAGTCCTGCAGAATATTCTCTTTCACTGTCAGGTTGGTGGAGAAGACACTGCCCAAAGTGTCAAGGAGCTTGCAATTTAGTGGGAAATTTGATCTGGGAGAGTCATATGTGAAGGAGGGACATGCACCTTGGCTTTGCCATAGGAGCAGTGGTGGGATTTGTCTGACCAGGTGTAGGTGGTGAGACTGAACATAGCTACAGCTCAGCTAGTTGTTGTGAGCTCCTTCTGTAGTCAATGAAAATTAAGGTAATACTAGCTGTATTCACTATTCTAGCTGTATTCACTAGCTGTGAAGTTTGGAGGGGAATTCATATTGCCCCAGAATAGATGTCAGAACTGTGCTGCATACAGGATGCACAGAAATGGGTGCATGCAGTTCACCAGTGGGAACTGGGCATCTTGTGCTAGGGGACGTGAATCTCACCCCATGGCATTAATGGTAGTCACAGCTTGATCTTTGAGGAGTATTGATGAAACGCTGAGGAGCTTCAAAGTGTCAACGTGTGACTTCAGTAGTTTAGCTGCTGCTTTTCTCTGTCAAACTTGGAATTAGAAACTGGGCCTTTCTTTCCACAATAGAAACAAAACCACCTTCCTAAGGAAGTTATAGTTATAGTATAGTGAATAGTTCTCTTCCACAATCCAGAGATCATTTTTATGCCTAAAAGAAAACTCTATAAATGTGTGCATTAAGGCAGGAAAGAAAACACATGACTAGTAACAAAGTGCTCCTGATTCTTGGGCCTACCAGCATTTGGGGGAGCAGGCAAAGAAGGGCCAGCCTGACTTAGCTGGTCCAGAACAATCTGCTTGAGCTTTGCCATGAATCTGACAGAGACCCATTTCCCAGCATTAGGCTATGAAAGCCACCAAGATTGAGGTGGGAGGGAGTAGACGGATTGCAAGTCATTTAGTATCTGCATGAAAATGGAGTTCAAAACATTCCCTCCAGAGTGGTATCCGATACCAAAATTGGATTTGGGAACTTGGAGTACATGAATATTTGCGCTGTCAATAAGAGTTATCTGTATACAACCCCCTTTCCTTGTCTGCTTTCTCTACCATGCTTCCTTCTTAATTCATTTTCAGTCTTTAATGTACTGTTGTGTAGCATCCTCTCCCATTAGGCCCTGTAATGTGCTCCGATTGCCTTCAGCTTGACTGCACTTAATAGCCAGCGTAAATAGAACTTAGTGTAGCATGCACTAACATCTCTATCCATTGTCCGGAGATTAAATACATGCCACAAATGGTTTACGCATCATCAGCCTCGAGCCCTCGTTTCATAGCTCCCAACCAAAAGAGGATATTAAATTAATTTGCAGGTTGCTTTACCAAAGCCTAACAAAAAGAGGGGCGAAAAATCCTGAGGGTCATTATGCGTCTAATATCCATCAATCAAAAAAGAGGGGTGGAAAATGATAATAGCAGGTCATTATAAGAGGACAGGTGCACACGTATTTAGCTCTCGCTCTAGTTCAGGTCAAAGCTTAATGGTGTTAACTGGAGAGGAATGCAGGCTATGTGAACAGTGTGTATGTGTGAGGAAGAGGCAAAAGGGCAGCAGTGTGTCAGGACAGCGTAGCCTCTTGCAGATCTTCGTACTTAACCCTTTATTCTGCCTGGATATGAGCTCCTAAGAGGAAGGAAGAAGACCAAAGCAGAAGTTTAAAAGAAGAGGTAGGATTTCTGCATCTCTTTTTCTTGTCCCACTCAAAGCAGAGACGGAAATGGCACTGGTCACAGCAGAGCAAAACGAAATTACAGAGTGCCACGGTGCAGATTAGTAGCACCTGGGCAGACTAGTTATCAAGAACATGGATTTTGTTAAACACACAATTTCAACATGCTCTGCTTTCAAAGGGATAGAAAAGGCCTGTTTTCAGGAGCAGGCACTAATATAGAGAGATGATAACTGTTGAAACTAGAGCAAGGCTATATCTTACCTACCAAAAAAAATATTTTTTGAAGTGAATATACTCTGTATTTTAAGTTGAGAGTGGAGGACTGCATTCTGATTTTGTTTTTGTCAAAAGAAGACATTACCTGGGTGTAAGCTGCGGGACCAGGCACAGGTGTGACATTCTACTTGCAAATCCTTCTCTCTAGCTTGCTTGTGAGACAGATATTAAAAAGGAAAATATTGTAGTCATATTTATAAGCTCCTCACCACAAGCAAAAGGAAAGACGCTTGGGATTAAAGCAGCAAGCTGAAAATTAGGCTGCTTTGATTTGGTTTGTGTCTTTGCCACAAATTGTGCCCCTAGATATGCAAAATGATTCCTCCTTATGCCTTAGGTTTTATAGCAATCCAGAGAGGTGAAGGAAAATATCAGAGATTATCACAGTTTCAGATGTCAGTGTTGAGACTGGCAGGGTCTTGTGACTGCCTAATAAATCACTGCCTCCCTTCTGGACGGGGCTCAGATAGAGTGATGAGGCTCAGGAGGACATGCCTTTCTGTCCTGGAAAAGTGTGTTTCCAAGTCCTGCATTCTATAGTCTCCATAAGGAAGTGACTGAAATCCTTTCCCCAGCCACCAGTCGCACACCTTGATTCATGTGTATCCTTCACCTCGGGCCCACAGTAAGAAACCCTGAGAAATTATATACTGGGAGCTAGAGTAATTAAGCAAGGAAATATCCTTTAGCACAGGAGTTTAAGTGCCCAAGGACTGCTGTCACAGAAATCACGAATGCAGAGTCTGTCAGCTGAAATTTTAAATGCTCTTATTCCTTGCCAATTTTCACAATCTGGGGCTATCCATCATGAAGTCTAAAAAAAAAAAAAGGCAAAGCCGAGTCTGGCCACTTTGTCACTATTTGCATGGGTTTAGTAGAAGTTGTGGGCAACAAATTTGCTGGATAAGCCAGATGCAACTTGAAATTGGTTCCTCATTTACAAGGGCAGCAAACTGGTTTGGTCCAAAAACATTAGAATAAAAACCATGGTTTATTTTGAAATGGAAAGAACTCATTAGGGAGGATTTTTTTATTTTGACCCGTGCTGACTGTCACCAATGCAGAGAGTGCCATTTACCTGCTATCTCTCTGAGGTCTGGTTGCCCAGTAGTCAGGCCCCAAATTTGCTTTCAGATGACACAAGCTGTTTTCTTATATCTTCTAGCACTCCTTCCTTCTTGCTAGTAAATAGCAAAAGCTGCTTGTTTTGACACTAGATGGTTGGGAAAAGTGGTGATTTTCATCCTGACCTGCTACAGAGCAACTTTTTGCCAGCTCCTGTCTGCTTTTTACTTCAAATAGATGCTTAATCCTTGCGTTGGTGTGGCTACCATGGGGGAATGAGGGCTGGATAGGGAAGTGAGAGGAAGAAGCCTGATGGGGCTGTGCTGTGTCCCGTGCTCCAGAACAAAAGATGATCACTCTTAATTATGGCAGCCTCAACGAGCCTTGCTCTGCCAGTGCCTTTCCTCACCCCCGCTGATCAATACAGCCTTAATTGCTGAAGAAAGGGAGTATCGTCCACAATCACAGCACAATGGTTTAATCACTTGGACGCTTAAAGTTCATTTCAGGTGGTTCATTTCTCATGGCTGTGCTCGCTCCACCAGAGAGGGCTTGTCTCCACATGTGCCCTTAGCTCAAGGTGGTTTATTAATAGCTTTTAGCGAGATTATCGGAGATCATTGAAAATGCAGGAGATGTTAATACCACGCACAAGCTTCGAAGGGTTTTGCTGGGGTGATGTGCTGAAAGCGTTTGTTGAGGTGTTTCTGGAGGAAAGCAATTAAAAGGTCTCCTCTGGGCTGTCTTTGGTGCCTTTGCATTGACCTTTCCAGACACTCTGCAGGTCTGTAGGTTTAGTGAACAGGAGGTACAGCAGGATTTGAAACCTCATTAACACAAACAGACGGAACTTATTTATCCTTGAAATATGAATCTTCTTCGGCTTTCAGGGCTGTTGAGGCCTGTAAGTGGTAGCTCCATAGGATCCTTCTTGTGCTCAGCAGATCTTACTCACCTGAGAAGGTGGCATATGGTACCAATGTGATCTTCAGCCAAAAATAAGGGCAGATGTGGCCTGCTGTCCACTGTATTTCTGATATTTGCAGATCTGTGGCTTCAGGTTGCCTCACTTTCTATATGAGGGTCTACTGTAGCATTTTAATGCAGTTATGAATATTATCCAGTGAGAGCACATGGAAACCTCAGAGCTGGGAGTTCCAGCAGCTGGGAAGTTCTGGCTGGCACAGGGAGAAAAGAGAAACCTGAGAATCTGCTCTCACGAGGTCCACCACAGCAGGGCAAATCAAGCCCATGGGGTTGCCCAGAAAAGGCCACGAGGGAGACAGGGGGTCACCCCATAGGGGTGAAAGGTTAGGGGAAGGATGAACAGGATGAAAACCATAAGAAAAAGTCATTTACAGGGACAATAAAAGTGTCCTGTGAAGCATATAGCTGATGATGGCGTGGAGTGCAGTAAGGATGGGAAGTAGAATTGCTTAAAATGTATCTTACAGTTATTTTAATCACCTTTGATCTGTGTTGATACTATTGACCAGTGTGATAGAGCATGGAGGTGCTCAGGAGATGCTGCTGTATGTTAGATGGCCACATAAAGATTAAATTCACAGATATTTTTGGTTTCTCCCAGGAAATTGCTTTTGGGAGAAAAATGGTGTCCTGGGTTTTTGTGATTATTTGCTTGCTCCTGCAAGTCTGAAATTCCATCTCAAGTCCAGCTCCCTCTGTGTCCTGAAGATCATTTTCCCAGACAAATAATGGGCAGTGTTAAAAAAATTTGATAAGGGCATCTTTCTCCTTTGATGTGTTCCTGCCCAAAATCTGAGGAAGAAGATGAGGAATTCAGCAGGAAGGATATGGACCAAAAGAAAGGACTTGACAAACACACTCACTCCCTTTGTTGCAATGCTTTAGGCTAACCATTATTCACAGCCCTTTCCTCATATTGCATCTTTCATGATTTGCTTAAGCGATTTTAAATTGCTTTTGTGATTTCATTTAGCAGAGACCACAATAAAAGTGACCCCTGAGTCTGTGAAATGAAGCAGCCTGCACAAAGGGACTGAAGGTCCCAGCGGTAGCTGTGTGGGGCGACGGTTTTGGGGCTGCATACAGCGTGTTTGGATGGGGAAAAAGGAAGGATAACGGGCTCTTGGTGCAAGCAGAACATCATTGCTGCCAGTGGCTGCTCAGGCTAATGTGAAATTCATCTTAGCCACCTCTTTGCTTGTTTTAGCAAAAGACTCAAACCGGTGCTTGTGACCAGGAGAATGGCTGGATCTCACTTTCCAGATGCCATGAGAAGCATAAATCTTGTCCCACAGGCTGCTCCCAGACAGTTCAGAGATGGCAGAGCATTGAGGGTCAGATAGGCATTTGATGCAATGTTTGAGTCAGCAGAAATCTTTGGGAAAGAGGATGTATTGCTGCAAAGAAAATTAAAAATCCAATCTGTCCCCACAGAAGCTGCTGAGAAAGGAAGACAGAGAGGGAGAAACAGGCGTTGGGCCTGATTTTTCAGGCTATGTCTTATAAGTGCCCAGCTGCTTGAGAAGAGAATTTCAGCCCTTTTACTTCAATGCCTGTCAGAGTCATCCTAAACCTACTGGCCAGGTACACTGATGGCTCTTGATAATACATTTTTGGCCACACAGAAGTACAGCATAGATGTTCCAGAGCAGAATAAAGCTCAAACGAAGAGAACCTCAGCAAAGATGTTCGGCTGCTTTGCTGGGATACTTTCAGCTGTGCCAGAGAGCAAATCCCCTCTCAGTTTCTCCTGAATGGAGGAATCACAGGTCTGACCTCTGCTTTCTTCCCAGAGGCTCCAAAGCAATCCATGGGGAGTGGGGCTTCCACTCCAGGAGACCAAAAGCTCAGCAGAACATACAGAGGAAATTATTAAAAAGCAGCCTATTTTCATGGTATTTGGCTGCTCTTTACTGTTGATGACAAGTGTTGTGGTGGTGGTAGACAGCTCCCAGGAGGGTGAAGGGCAGCATTTGAAGCACTTTGCTGGCGACACCTCATTTAAGGTATTGCTCCCACTTCCCTCCACTGTACAGAGAACCAGTGTCTGGAAAGCCCTAGGGAGGAGGCTGCCTGCAACGCTGCCTGCTCCTGTGAACTTGCAAAATGAATATTGTCCCTTGCAGAGGATATTGTCTCTGGGGACCAGCAGGCTGAATTTTATTCTCGCCATATAGCAGCTTTCGTCTGTGCTCCAGGAGGAGCCAGTGGTCGTGCAGACACTTGGCACAGTGAGTTGTTTTCACTCTGTGTTTTGCAGGAGGATTCAATGAATCTATGCAAAGAAATCTCACCCTTCCCTCTCTGCTTCATACTTTCTAGCACAAAGCAGTAAAAAGATCCAGAGCAAACTTTTATAGAGTAAGAAGGGAGAAAGCAATAGGAAGCTGAGGCAGTGGGAAAAATCTGATTTTGAGATATTTGTCGCTGCGGTGGCACAATTTCCTACAATGCAGCTGTGTAATGAGTTCACATCTGTTAATGCCACATGTTGATCTGCTTTGCACAGATGCAAAGTCTCAATTTTTCTAATTAGCAACAACATGAAGTATATCTTAATTTTCTGTCCCCTTCCCCCTAATAAACGTGGTATTAACAAGGTTATACGCCTGCTTTCCCGACGTTTAATTGAATGAGCAGTGCGATTGGGTTGGATCGCCCCCTTCTTTATAGGTGGGCCCTGCCCAGATGCAGAGGCATCGATTCCTTACACTAACCAGAAGGCATGAGGTGGCTGGTGGGACACAGACCCCTCTTCTGCAGCTGCCACGGTGGCCATAACCAGCAGCAACTTGTGCGTGTGATTCCTCAAGTCCCTCTGGACCAGGTTGTGTGTGTGTATTGCACATCTATCTTTATTTCTTGCAATTTATTTGTGCGAGGAGGCTTATAAAGCTGGTTCTGACCTGAGATTCAGCTGCATTTCTGCTTTAAGTGCTCCAGGCCTTGCAGCACAGGCCGTGTTGCCCATGCAGCACAGCTGGCAGGACACAGCCCAGGTCTAGGTGGGACAGGAGCAAGAAGAGCTAAAGACAAACAAAAAAGAGCATGAGAAGGAAACCCTTTGAGAGCAAAAAGGACATACATCCCCATATCTTCATGATAGCTCCTCAGTGGCAATCCTAAGAGCATCTTCACCCCTGGCTGGCTGTGAAAGGGCATGTTTGGGACCACCTGTGGACCATGAGCAGGATCTCTACTCAGAGGTGTCCCCTATAACATTGACATGGGGAAAGAGGAGGGAGGTGCAGGGCTCCGTGTCATGGGAGCCATCCCTCCTGGCCAGCCTTCATTCATATTCCACCTGACTCCTCGGGGGGAATTCCACCGGGATGCAGGCAGCAATTACTTGTGTGATTTAATTGGCATTATCATTTTACTGGCTTGACAGAGATAAATCGCCCTATTGGAGGAGGCTGCAACTGTGACAGCAAAAGCAGAAGGAAAGACTCTCTCCTTCTCTCCGAGATAGGAGATGACTCCCAGTGTATCTTAATAATTAGTGCTGTTATAATTAATCGGACTATTTGAGAGCCAATCTAACAAACAAATGGAGGGCTTGATTGTTTGCTAATTGACAATTTGTTTCCAATATGGTATCACTTGCTTCTGCTGGTGGAAAAGAAAAAGAATGATGAGCAGAGGGCTGGGCCTTGGCCACATGGAGGACAAGCAACTGTGCAGGGGAGCAAGGAGAAAAGAAGCATTGCCAGGTACTATATGTCCCAGGAACCCATTTGGCTTGGGTACCTACATATATGAGCTGAGATTTCTTTAGTTTCTCCACTTTTCAAGCAAACAGTTGTTGCTCCCTGCATGGGTAGTTTTATGGAAAGCTGAGTTTTTCAGAGCTTGAAGCGCAGCATGAGGTGCTTTGGAGCCCTCAGTCTGTTGCTTGCTGGTGCTTAGGGTGTGAGTATGGCATGAGGTGACTGCCCAAGGAAATACATGGCACTATTCCCTTAGGCACCCCAGTGCCTGCATGATCCTGTCTGGGTGCGGTGTGCACTCTGTGTGATGCTGTGCGTGTGTTTAATTTGTCTATTCCTGCCTCCAGGAAAAGTGCAGTGAAAGCAGCCACAGGGTAGGGGAAAGCAGGTTGCTACTTTCGTCATAGAAATGGGGGAAGCAGGACAAGGAAGTTTTGCTGGGAAAAGCTATATATGGTGCTTTCAGGCTTTGAAAGACTGTTGGAAATCTCCTTTCTCCAGGAGATTCACTCTTGCTCTCTGGATTATAGCTTTTTTTTTTTTCTTTCTTTCTTCCTTTAATGCAAAAAAAGGTGAAGACCTCCAAGATCTCAGTCCATTAGATCCTCCTATGGCATGTGCTTACCTCCCATGGGCTTCTTAACCCCCATTCCTGCTGACCTGGAAGGGGCTTTGTATCACATAAAAAGGGAATAATAATCATGGCTAGGGGAAGCCATGCAGGGAACCCCAAATTCTGAGTTATCTACACATATCATCAGACATGCATGGATATGTATCCGTACAGCCCAGATAAAATCATTATGGGGCCAGCTTTTTGCTCCCAACACAATTCCCTCTTGTGGCAACAGCATCATTGCTCTATCCGAAGAGGCTGCAAACAGCTCTGCCACGTGGAAGTGTTTCCCCCCTTACCCAGTTTAAATGAGATATGAATAATTGATTTGCCTCCTGAATAATTAATTGGATATTCAATAATGAAAGTAATTGTTTGGCTCATTCCCCCATTGATAATCAAGCTAATCTTCTCCTCCAATATGTGGGCCATACGGATATGTAAAGCAGAGAGACAGTTTATAGGCTGATAATGCAGCTAATGTGCTCGGCGCGAGGTCACCTTGTCCAAATATCCTGGCAGCTCCCAGGGCTGCTCTCAGCTGGGGTATCTCCTGTACAGCCAAGCCCTGTGTGGGGAGGGTTTTCTTCTCCTCTCCTTTGATTGCTGACCATCTCCCACCAGGGAGGAGTCTTCTTCTGCAGTTTAAACAGAAATTGTCAGATGCCACTTGTTCCGATTAATGCGTGCGAGGGGGAGGTTGTTGTCCTTCAGTCAGTAGTGATGTGGCTTAAGGAAAGCAAACAGCTCTCTGGATTTACAACAGAGCTGCTCATTTTGGGAGGCATCAGCACTGAGCTTCACCGAGAGGTTCCTGAGCCAGAGCTCTGCTGTTGCCACTAGCCTTAGAAAAAGGAAAATCAAACCTAAACCAGCATAAGCACATTAATGCTGGTTTTACAGGTGCTGCATTTGTTTTTGAGCTTCCAGTGCTGAAAGAGCTGCAAAGCCCAGGAGACTGAGCTGACACCATGGTGCAAAGCAGAGGTGCTATCTGGAGGATAGCTCAGGTCTATAGCAGAGTCCATACGAAAGATGCAGTCCTGTCTATCCCAGGACTTTTAGGATCTCCATCCGAACTTTGGATCCATCCGTTTGGATCCATCCGTTCATGAAATGCACCTAGGGCAGCTACTGTGACAGCTCTGCACAAGAGGAGCCAGGTGACAAGCGCTCGCCCACACTCAGACAGGGTTTTCATGGCAAGGCAGGGACCAAACTCTCCTTCTGGGAACTGGGATGCCCAGGGTAGGACAGCAGAGCGATGTCACAGGATCAACCAGCATGAACAGAGGTCCTCATTGATGGGGACTACATCAAACCTTAAAGGGTTTTAATGTTCATCACTGGTCTTGTTGTTCCTGCCCCTTCCAGGGAGCCTGAGCAGGGCCAGGGCCTTGGTGAGCGTGAGGAACCAGGGCTTCTCCTGCCATGAAGTGCAGAAAACCCTTTCAAGCCCTTCAAGGTGGTCCTAGAGCCCAGAGACACCAGTGCCCATGGGTTAATCCTCTGTACTGTCACAGGACAGTAACTGATAAAAAAGGCCTTTAGGAAGCTCCTTTGAGACCTACCCGGGTTTCACTGTGCCTTGTTTATAATGACATGGAGGGCCTAGAGAAGCCTGTCCCCACTGTATTTTTTTGTTTAAAGCGCAGTCCCACTAATGACAGAGCTTATCACCATCACTGTGGGCAGATGGAGCAGAAAAGGCCTGTCAAGATGTGGAGTGTGGCCAAGTGAGACCTGGGACAATCCAGCATGAGAGGGAAAAGTGGTTGGGCTGCTCCTGCCACTGCGGTACCTCCTGAGCAATCAGTGTCACACGTCCCCTGGGCACTGAATGTGCTCTTGAATGGCTTGATGTGAGTCATGATGGGTTGCTGCATTTGGGACACCTGGGCATCCCTGGAGATGCCTTTCCAGGACTCCTTGCAGGGGGCTCAGGGCCACCCATGACAGCCAGCAGCTCTCCAGGCACTGGAGATATGTGGCTCAAATGGCCTCAGACTGCCCTGTTTTTGCTAGGTCTCTGCACCCTGAACGCAAGTTTTCTAAGAGAAGCATTTGAAAGATGGGACAGATGGGAGCTCAGCCTTCAGCCTCAAACCTCCGAGGTGCTGAGTAGCCCTTGAGTCAGGACGTGGCTGGTATGTCCACACATCCAGCTCGTATGTCCTGACACTTCAAGGCTTAAAACTGCTGGCCCTGTCTTCTCCCATCAGCAAGGGTGAGTGAACACACTTACCTGAAGATAGGTGCGTTAGTATAAATGTGTATGTGGGAATCATTTAAAACAAAACAAACAAAACCAAACCAAAACAAACAAAACCAAAGAAGCAGCAACAGATCATTTCTGAAGAAGGATTTGTGCTAAATGACAGCACAATCTGCAAAACCCTCCCCAGCAAAAGCTACTTGAATTTAGGTGCCTTTTATTTTAACCAGTTTAATTTCTTTATGAGGATTTTCATTTGAAAAATTGGCAACACAGACAGGACTTGGAAAGATGCATCTTTAGCCAATTTATTTTGCAGCAGATTTATCATTTCATCAGTAATTTAAGCAGAGACACTCGCTTGTGCATTCATTTATATTGCTCAGAAATGCTTGGTTGTGGGTTACTTGCAGAAAGCACGAGGATATATCACAGGCGCAAGGGCAACACCAGGAGTTTTCCTCAGAAATCTCTGCAGAGATGACACTGTCCATGCAGGGAGGAAAACATCGGGAGTCCGTCAGCTGGGCAAACCAAATAAAACCCAACCTCATTCAAAGCTTTTTCCTACCAAGGGCCAATTCAGCACCAAGACGGCACCATCACCCTTCCCTTCCCGTCGTTCTCCAGGCTATGAAGGGGCTCGCGATGAGTTCCCAAGATCAAAGCCGGGCTGTGATTTAATTGATGGATGATCTGTGGTGAGTGGCGCGGGAAGGGCCGGGGAGCCAGCCAGGCTCTGGGCAAGGAAGGGGAGAGCAGAGGACACATTTCAACCCCGTGGGAAGAAATACAGCGGAGAGGCGCCCGCCTCTGCAAGGCGATCGCCCGGTTATTTATGCACACACATCAACGGCTTCCTGCAGCCCCCTGAAATCCCTGTTATTTGTCAATGGGATCTCCCCCCGTCTTGCTCTGCCTTAGCTAACGTTTACAGTAAATCTGTTACACTGACCATTAAATCTGAGCCTGCCCTGAGCGATAGTTTCAATGGGTGTGTTGACAGCCCGAGTGTTAATAATGATGCAAACACTAACCTGTTTATTGATTTGCTTTTTGTACCCTTCATCCTAGCTCACTCCTTCTCACTCTCGGAGGAGAAATCCTAGAATTAGTAATCAGGTGACAGCTCAGAGCCCCTGTCTGTTCCCAGCAGTGTCATCCACCCCAAACTCCCGGAGATAAATTACAGGTGCCGTATTCTGCCTCTGCCAGCCATTCAATATACTGTTACTCAGTGCGCGATGTAGTATTTGTCATTGGTGCCAGCAGACAGGAGAGGGGAAAAAAAAAGAAACATTAACACAGACATGAAAAGCTTTTAACTTTGACAAGAGAAGCAGAGGAAAGTTTTAAATTTAGCCTCTCCACTGAAGACCACTGCCTATCCATTAAAGCATCATATAGCTGATGGCCAGAGGAGCTGCACCAGTGCTGGGATGCTCAGGAGAAACTCGGTGTGAGGCTTGGTGCTTCTTCATCCTCCTTGGCATCCTCCTCTGGTCTACAACTACACTATTCAGGAGCACAAATTTGGACTTTTTGGGTCCCTGTGGACAAATTGATCTATTCATGAACCCAAATTCCTGAAAGAAAAGCTGGAAATGGGGAATCTGCAGGGCTTGCCCTGCCACTGGGCATCAGGGCAAGCAGAGTTGCTCCATTGGCATTTGGCCCTGCTTGGGACAGCCAAAGCAGCTTGATGGACTTTCACAATTCTGAAGTATTGACCCCCCAAAATAGTCCATATCTGAGCTCATTGGCAGGGCTCTCCAAATTGCAGTGTGCAAAGATAAATGCAGACACGGTGACTATGTGTGACCCTCTCTACTAGACATTGTAAGCTTAGTGATAAGCTACATAAGATTGTAGCTCATTGTGCAAGTCCCTCTCAAGAAGAAGGTGATATTAAATGAAACTTATGCTTTGTGCTGTCGGTCTAGCAGTGCTTTTTGGCTATGTTTTTATGGTCAGGAGAGAAATGTGCCAGTAAATAAACAGAATTTATGAACCCTGCAGGGTCGCTGATCTACCCCCAGGAGCCAGGGCCCCAAAGGCTTTCAGTGGCATTTGTAAGCTTCACTCACTTGTCAGACTCCTTAGATCCTTTTATTTCTGCTAAATTTATAAGCTCTGAAAAAGCAGCCTGTGGCCTTTATTAACTACCCCACAATGCTGAAGCAAAGCAGCTGATCCAAAAGAAACACCTTTCTACCTGTCTACTTAAACGCTTCAAATCAAAGGTTCTGCTCATTTTATCCTGTCTTCTAATATGCACACACATAACCAAACATATGGACACTTCTTATTCTAGAAAATAAAATGTTTCCCGTATTAAAAATCCTTATTGATGCCTTATATTAGCTGGTAGGAAACTGAAGTAAAAATGCAAAAACCACTAAAAAGAAAGAGTGTGTTGAGTCTCCTATGTTAGCATCTATGTAAATATTTAATCGTGTCCATAATGAGAATGTAAAATCCAGTAGGGTCAGGGAAAATAAAATAAGATTTTTAAAAAAACACCACATTTACTTCAATAAGACTCATCATTTTGAGATAGGGTCCTTCAGCTCAGGAAATACAAAGAAGTGGATCCCAGGGACTGGGGAATTAGCTGATGGCAGCCCGTGTTTTGGAAAAGAAGAGGTTGGTATCAGCATCTGCTGTGATGTTTGCAGTGGTGCTGAGCAAAACACAGCTCATTTCATGATGGAAAGGACTTATGCATGTTCTTCATTTATTGATGTCCAACAGCTGGAGATAGGGTGAACTGGCAAGAGATGATGAAATAACAAGTGCGTGTGTAGACAGAATGACTAGAAATGGCAAAAGAGAACAAATAAAAGCAAAGCCCAAGGGGAACAGAAAGCACATGAAATTAGTGGGAAGAGGACGAAGTCTCATCCTCTGAGACACAGTAGAAGACAAATCTTAAGTAATTATAGCCACAGTTTAACTCTAAAATCAGGATGTGTATCAGTCACATTCCTCTGATAATGCAGGTCTTCCTCCTCCTCCTTTTCTTTGCACAGATTTCCCCAGACGATTCACAGTCCCTCCCTTCCCTTATTTCTATAGGTTCATATTTCATAGCTTTTTTTTTTTTTTACAGTATTCCCCTCATGATTTATGACCAAAGAGAAGCGCAGCACCCAGGTGATGATCCAGCCCATTATTCCTACAGTGATGCTGGCCACCGTAGGGATGCAGAGACCTGTTGTTTAACGTGATGGAGAACAAGCAGAGGGAGGGGGCTTCCAGATGGCAAGGAAAAGCACAGCTTGGGACACTGGGATGCAAAGAAAAGGGTATATTATAATCAGCGGGTACACTTTGTGGTTGCCACATTCACCCCCAAAATATCCCCCCGGGGCAGACCCTGCGCTAGCACCAGCTATTGCATCTCGGAGTGGCCCACAGGGATTAACCCTGGGCAAGATGTCCCTTCTGGGAGCCAGTTTTGCTCCCCATGCGCTGCTTTATGGTGGCTTTGCAAAAGAGGATCTGCTGCGCTGGTTTTTACTGGGGCCTTGTTTCCCCAGCCTGGATTTCTTATCCAGTTCATCCCTTCCATCCCTACTTTTCACTGCTTTTCCCAGCAGAGGAGGAAAACGCTTGGCGATGAAAGACAATTTTTCCTGACCTAGTGGGCGAGTGCAGTGTGGTAACTGTGCCGTTAAAAAAAAAAAAAAAAAAAGAAAGAAAGAAAGAAAGAAAAAATCCAATAACTTCCATATAAATTGTCCAGGAGAGAAAACTTTGTGTTTTTGACATCTGTAGCTGTTTCAGCATTTTTGTGGAGAAGATGAAAAACTTTTGCATTGAGCAAAACACAGATTTATGATCAATAAAGGGAAGTTTAACAGTTTATAGGAGCCATACATTCTTTTTTCTTAAAAAAAACCCTGATATTAAAAACTATTTTTCCCTCCCATCCATGCAAGAAGTCCTCTCCCATGTCAGTCAGTATTTCAGCACAGCAAAGCAACTACCAGAGCAGTGTAGATAATTGTGTTTTAGGCTTTGCTGCGGGGCATCCCACCATGCAAACTGTCCCAGATTGCACCATGCAGAGGGTCCTGGCTTCAGCTTAACTGGATCCCATGCAATTAAGCACCCAGATCCACTTTGAAACCTAGCATGGGCCTCATTCATCATCTGCATTTCCCCAAAGCTTGTGAGTCCCTAGACGTAGGGAGCTGCTTTAGTGTCATGAAATAAAGTAATTGCCAATAACGCCCTAGAAGGGCTTATTGTGGCCCAAAATACAGTCAAAAAAGTGAAGTTTTTTACTGTTTTCTACTTAGCATTTGATTAAGGCAATAAATTTGCCAAGGAGAGAAGCTTTGCTGCCCAGCCCCTGAGATCTGCACGAAGAGCAGCACGATCACACCAGCGAGGTCCCCCTCTTCCCTTCACATGCCTCGAAATTTATTAGTTGTCATGAACTCCAGTGACATAAATCCCAGCGAATTGATGGGAGCTTGGACCCTCGCTGGGGTTTATATGGTGGGTCTTAAACTCTTAAGCAGCAGTGGCAGCCTACGTTCCCTCTAAAGCCACGCTGTCCATAATTCATAAGCCGCCTCTCGCGCCTAACTGGCCACGTTTCCTGGGAGGAAAATCCTGATGAAAAGACTGTGATCTCAAAGCTGAGCAGTGACACTTGAGACGACCCAGGCTTGCCACGATTCCTTTGGACCACACGGCCATTTGCACTTTAATAAATAAGTTTGGTTCTTGGAAGATCTGAAAAGCAGTTTTTAGACAGTTCTGCCTAAAAGCTTGCAAGTTTTTCAGTTGCCTTTGAAAAAGAATTCACACTCGGAAAATTAAAAAATCTACAAAGCAAGATTTTCTAAAGCAAACGCTGACATTAGAAGCATCTTCTTAAGCACTTGCATTGCATATCTGTGCTAAACTGCATCTTCTGACTGACAAAGCCGTCTCTTGCTAAAAGCCACTGTTATAAAATTATGACTAGCGCATATATAATGTTAGTGTTTAACAAGACGACAGAAATGCCACCTTAGTAAAAACTGATTATGGTTACAGCTGAACAATTCACATCATGCAAGATTTATCATATTAAGGTTATGCAATCATCTAATCGGAGAGACAAGCCTTGAGTAATAATATGAAATGCATGTGCTTCAATCTGCAGCAGTAGATTCATTGCTGTTTTCTTATTAGCTCATGCTAGCATTAGGGCTGCATTATCCATTTTGCCATAGTCTAATTCAGCATTTCCATCTGAAAACATATGCACAATAAGTGATCTATGCCAAACAATCAAAGGGAGACAAAGCCATTTGCGTGACTTCACAGCTATAAAAATATACATAATCTGGAGGTCTTTCAGCAGTTTCCAATACTTTATACTATATTTCTTTGCATGATAGGTTTTCCCCAAATAAAGGAAATGATAGAAATTGCCCTTTTTCCTTGGGAGAAGAGTGTTTTAGAGGTTAGACCAGACAAGGAATTCAGCCCACAAACTTCTCATACTGCAGGCTAGACATCAGATCGTCTTATCAGTGTTGTACCAACTCTCTGGGAAGTCATACGTGTAACGCAGGACCATACAGAATGACTTACAGCTCACACCACCCAACTCGCATAAAACCGCAATTATTTAAACTGAAGGGGAATCTCTCTTGTTTCTTAGAAGCATTCAAGCTCTGACATTTGGTAAACATTTAAGCTGCTGTCATCCAACAGAAAGTAGGAGTGTGTAGAAAGCCCAATCAGTTCATTATAGCCCAGAGAATTCATGGTGTGTGTCAGGTCAAAAATGAGGCCCGATGACAAGTGTTTATAATGCAAAAAATCAACCTGATTGACTAAGATGTCATATCAAAACGAGGCTTTTCTTGCCAAAATGCAGCTGCATGAAGGGGGCTGAGTCCCTTTTGCAGATGTTGGTCCTGGGAGGCACGAGACATGCGGAGGAGAGGGCACAGAACCAAGGACCTTGCGGCACCAGCGCCTTCGGGCAACGAGTTGTTTCAGTGCCCATACGTGTAGGTGGATGCGTCAGACTTTTGCAATGAGTGCACTTCTCAGGAAAGAAGTATTTCAAAGGTAAACAGAAGGCATTCGTGTCCTGGAGTCTGATTTATTATACGCACTATATATAGCTGTCATTAAATGAGCAGGCTAACGTGCAGCTATTCATCACAGGGTGGGCAAAATGAACAGGCTGTTCTCTGCTTGTCTGGAATTGTTCATATTTCTGAAAACTAAAAGCAGTGTCTAGGAAAGCAAGGAATACCTAAAATGCCATAAGACACTCCATTTGTCCTGCTCAGCAACACCTCTCTATGCTTGCTCTGCCCAAGAGCAGCATTTTAATCAAGCCATGTAGAATCTCTTTCTAGCAATTCCCCATCCCCCTAAACGCCCTGCTAAATACCTTAATCTGCCCCTGTTTGTTGCTATTGCCATTAAAATAGACTCAGCTAAGTCTGTAATTTTTGTCTGAATTTGAAGGAGTGTTTGAAGGACTTTTTGTGCTTTCTGTAAAAATGTTGGGGTTTTTTCCAAGGCTTTTCCTTTCTCCTGGTTCCCAGCTTGTGTTTTTGAATTCACTTAGCATTCATTTGTATAACATAAAAATTGTCATCTCCCTAAGCAGACTGGGACCTGTGTTATCACCACCAGCATTTTTTTACCCGCCCCACTTCCAATGAGGTTCTGAAAAATGAAGCCCTGCCTGTTGCTTCTCTCTGCCTGCCACAACCCTCTGTGAAGCAGACACAACAAGGATGGGCCAGCGAGCCCTCACTAAGTTGGAAGTTACAAAAATGTGGAATTTTAAGATGGAAAGAAGACCATCCGTATTAATTGCTTTCATTCCCACTGTGTTTTCTCACTCCAGCTGGGTAATTTTTGCTGCCCTAACTTGCACCGTGAGGGCAGGAGCACACTTATGTGCAGCAGTAGCCACCAAAGGAGCCCATTGGCTTTTTCTAGTCAGGTTGGGAAAGCTGGAGCCTCCATGAGACCCCAGAGACTCTCCTGATGGGCCAAGCTCTTCATTCCCCAAGTGCAAACTGCAGAAGTGAAGGGCAGAATAAGAGCTGCTGCTGCCATTTGTGGGAGCTGTTTATTTCCCTTCCTCTCGGCCAGGTGGATGCAGGCAGACCAAAGCTTTCCTGCAGGAAAAGCCTTGTGCCAAGGGATTGGACTGGGATCGTGTGCTGAGTCCTTGGGCTGTGAAGCTGGACAGAGGTTCAGGACAGATCTAGGCCCATGGTCTGGGAAGACAGAGCTGCATCCTGGCACGTGAGACGTGCATTGGAGCAAATGCAAGTACTGCTGATGAATATTGAACTGCCTTTTCCTTCCTGCACCTTTCTGCACCCAGTCTCCTTGCTAAGGGCTTGAGAGGGGGTTGCTTTGTTTTCTGCCTGGGGGAATTGGGAGGGATGAGTGGCTTGGGACTGCCAGGAAGGACAAGGAATCACTGCCTAAGGACAAAGACGACACAGGAGATCCCTTCCAGCTGACAGGGAGATGAAAAGCCCTTGGTGACAATAGGGGTGTGTGGGTGTCTCCCATCAAGCCAGCTGACACCCTGTGCTGAGCCACACAGAATCCAGGGAGGGCTTGGGTCTTCCTCATGGTGGCAAAGCTAAATGGAGATGTTGCCCTCAAGGCTTGGCGTTCTACTCTGCTCCTGGGCTGGGGAATTAAGGGTAGATATGATGCCTGGGCAGGAATACCCTCCCTTCCTGCTTTTGCAGAGGTTTTGCAGAGGTTTTGCCTCTGTTTTCTCCTGCTCTTTATAGTTGTTGAGAGAGGAAAGAACCATCTCAGCCACCCACTCGGCATCTGCTTGGACTGCTGTGATGGAAACCCTGGATGCTGAACGCTGGATGTGGAGCCAGCTCTGCACCAACAGATTGTTCCTCCTTCCTCAAGAGGAGCTCAAGGGGAGCCTGCTTGGTGGCTGAAGGCGGGTGCCAAGGTCTGCCCCGTGTCACGTACCCTGACACAGGTCTGCTGGCCCTGACCTTGATGGGGCAGCCGCAGAGCCTCACATGTCTTTGTGATTCAAGGGGGTCAGGTAGGGCCCATTGATCAGTTAAAGGAATCTCAGTTCCCTTTGCTGTGTCTAGCGTCTCCTCAAAATGGAGAAAATGGCATTTTGGATCTTGATGAAGGAATAAGAGCAAAATATTTGAAGTTGCCCCTTTGTGGTAATACAATTACGTGCCAATTTTGGCAGATTCACTATTGTTTCACTAAATGACTTTAAAGCCAGAGCTGAACACCTACCTTGTCCTACAGAGGCAAGAATAAATTAATATGCTGCAAGATAAGGCCATTCTTGCAGATTCACAGATATTTCACACTACAGATTTCCTGGCTGTGCCAGAACCTGCACATGCACAGACTACCCGGCCCCAAAGCACCAGCAGCCTGACAGGGAAGAGATGATGGGACCACAATATCACACAACTGCCTAGGTGCGGCAGAGATCCAGATAGAAAACCAAAGTGTTTTGGTTTTACTTGAGTGAGGAGGAGTAGAGATACTGACTAAAACACTGGTTTAGGACAAAAATGAAGCTATTATGACTGGATTTCACTTTCCTCTGCTCTACCCCCTCCTCCAGCCCCGCATAAATACAAAACAACCTGCAATCCAATTAGCACCGAATGTGTACGGAGTAATCACATTTAACAAACAGAGCTAGTGGGTTTTAAAAAACACGGTCTCGTCCGTGACCTTTTCTTAATTTTGTCAGATGTAATCTGAAATTCTTGCCTTCCTATTTACACGGGGAGTTTAATTAGAAGCAGCAATTTCACCCCTCGCCTACCTGTGTGCAGGCACGTATGGGATGTGCCCACATGCGAGGGTTTTGCACCGTCCCTCTCTTTTCCCCAGGAAAACGCCTTTCACCAGCACATTGCTGATGACCAAGGGGGTCTGTGTGTGCATGAACGCTGGGCCCTGTTAACAAATCAGGGACACAGAGAGGGATTTGTGTCTTTTACACCCATTCGGGATAGGGGCTGTAGCTTTTTTCAGCCTGACGTGTTGTCTTTTCAGTTTAACTTCTGAAGTCATTGCTTCGTTTCATTAGAGGAGGTGCCACAAAAAGCTCTCGACTCGCTGTACAAAGAGGAGTGATCCCCTCTGAGCCCTCCTTTTAGTTCTTTGAATGTGGACAAAGCAGCAAAGACCGGACAGAAACAGCACAAACAACACGCTGCAGTTTCCAGAACTGCTGTTGAAAAACAGGAAGTTTCAGGCTATGGTGAGAGGTGGGGAAAGAGGAAAGAAGGGTCTGGAATGGTGCCAGAGAGAGGCTTTTATCAGGAGGATTTAAGATTAATTGAAAACATAATGAAATATCAGCTCCTGCCATGCTGAGCCCATTGATGAAATCCATCACATCTGGAGAATCTTTGATTGTGCCCTTTTTAGAAGGCAGAAATACACAGCAAATGTTAGAGCAAGAAAGTCCCGATGAACCCCAGTGAGCACCAGAGCATTCCAGTCACACCATCACACCAGGAGCTGCCATGGCCAGAACTCACAGGCCCTACAATGGCCTTGTGATTCGTGACACCTGGTGACCACGTTACTGATCTCATAGGCTTAGAGGAGATCACTGCTCTTTGTTCAGGGAGTCAAGAACTTTCTGTGGGACCTTGTCTGCTGAAATGGAAGCTGAGCAGGGAGAGGAAGATCTAGGACACTGAAGAGCTCAATGTCAGTCTGCCAGACTTGGATCCCCATTTTCCACATTTAGGGAAAGCATTTGTTTTGCTAGCAACCTTACCAATTTTTACCTTAGTGAAAATTTAGAATAGCTCTGATCCCATGGCTCAATGAATTCTTAGCGAATCACCTATGGCCTGAAAATGGTCTAAATATCCTGCTTACTTTCCCACTTTTGTGAATGACAGTGGAATTCCAAGTTATGCTGCTTTCGGGGGCAAAACTAGCATAAGAAATTCACACTCTTCGCTCATTCTCCTCCTCTCATCTCAAATTGTCTCCCCTTTTACCTATCCAAGTAAAAATAATTTCTGCTTCCCACCCACAAAGAGCACAAGGCAAGAAACTGGCAAGAAGTGATATGGAGGAAGAACTTCATAAAAAGACTTCTCCACTTGGGCCAGCATGGCATGGACCTGCATGCTCATGATTCCTCAGTGCCAGACATTCCCAAATCACCCCAAATGCACCTGAGGTGACTTTGAGGTTTGCCTAATGCTGTCTCCCTGCAACAGTACTATTTTCTTGACTTCATGAACAG
The DNA here is from genome assembly GCA_013398315.1 of Nothoprocta pentlandii. Classification (NCBI taxonomy): domain Eukaryota; kingdom Metazoa; phylum Chordata; class Aves; order Tinamiformes; family Tinamidae; genus Nothoprocta; species Nothoprocta pentlandii. The sequence continues at coordinate 49,768 of VZSG01000051.1, forward strand.
GGGGAGCACGTGAGACCAAGAGCTGGTTGTTTCATTTGCATGTCAGGGGGCCAAAGTAAGGAAGTAAAAACTGCCATACAAAATGAGCTAGAATTGGAATTGGCTAAACGCTTTCCTGTGAAATGGATTTTCAAACTGACTCTTGAACTCTTCAGTGGAAAGACAGATTCATTTTCAATGGAGTTTGATCTTGCTCTTCAGCTTCATTTGTAAGACCAATTACAGAGCATTTTGTACAACAATTACGGGCATTAAAACCGCTCTGTTCCATTTGATGAATTTTAATAGTAATTGAACAGAAGAACCCATCAACTGAAAGATTGTCCAATCAAGTATGCCCACACACTGAACTGTAATTTCCACTCCACAAATGTGTAATGCCATCGGAAACTACCCAAATGTCCTCTCCCCACCAATAGCAAAGCAGATCCTCACAAATTTGTTCCAAAACAACTTTGTTCCTTGAGGCTTTTAAGTGTGCAGAAAACACATGGGTCGTGCTCTTTCTGTAATCCTGGTGAACAGCAACCTCCCCTTGCAAAGTTCCCTTGAGCTCATTCTTGGACAGGGCCTTCTCAGAGTCCTGGTGATCAGCAGGGTTTGCCAGGGTGCACTATACAAATCAGCTAGTACCTTTTGCCCTCTTTTGTGAAGAAAGCTATTTTTTTTTGGTTGATTCACTGCAAAGGCTTGTGTAAGACATTGTAAGAACTGGATGGCTGCTTTGCATCGTTATAGAAAATGGAGCCAGTCACCTAGACTTTAGATCTGGTATTTAAATTTGGGGTTCTTTCAGCTTCTTCTCTTAGGAAGAAAGAATGTGAGGAAGGATGGGTTAAAGAAATATAGGCCTGATCATTCGGTTATGAAGACAATCTCATAACTGCCAAAGAATAGATGTTTTGACCAGGAAAGTCCAGAGATATCCCTTTCACATGGTCTCCATGGGCCACAAGCCCTGCAGAACTTACGACTTATTACAAATCCAAAAGCCACAAATGCAATGTACTATGCTAGACATAAAAATAAAAAATAAAGACATAAAAAAGAAAGATCAAAGGCATCACCAGGGCTCTGGGTCTCTGAAACATGCTAATGCATTTCTTAATCTTTGTGTGTGAACAATCTGTTGGTTTATTATTATTATTATTTTTGTACTAAACTTGTTCTTTCTAGCTGGGGTTGGCCATGCAATACTGAAAATTCCTCGAGGGAAGCGATTGTTTTCCTCATTGGATTTGCTGGAAATCGAAACAACAAAAGACCTATTTTGATGAACTTGCTCTCAATGTGATTTCCCAGTTAGTCTGGGAAACAAAAAGAGGTTGCTACAGTTTAGATCAGTGGGAGATAAACGTCCAACTGTCAGAGCAGTCCTTTGAAGTGGGTTTCCACTTGCCAGTATTCGCTACAACTGTAAGTTCAATTTAAAGACAAAGGATGAAGTCTTGGCCTTATTGAAGTCAATAAGAGTTTTGTCACTGACAGCTCCAAGGCCAGGATTTCACCCAAGATGTTTGTACAGGCACTTACTTTAGCATCTGTTGAGAGCTGCATGAAATATTTATGCTGAAGAGTGAAACTCTAGTGCTTTCTTGCATCTCATTCTGAACACAAAAATGACCGTGTCTCACTTGGAAAAATCACCACTCTTCTCTGAAAAGAGCATAGTGTCCCTTGAGAGATACTTCATTCCACTCTGATCAAATTAAATGCTATATGCTTCTTAAAAATATACTATTTAAAATTACAATTATTATAAGCTTTATTCATTCAGAAAATGAGATCTGGGGAGATGGGAAAAGGTGTCAGGGCTTAGGGACAAATAAATGGGGAGTTAATTTCTGGGATGAAAAAAATTCTCTCTTGTTCCCTTCTCCCTTTGAAATATTTACTCTTATTAGTTTAATTTTATGCATTTTAGCATCTCAGTCACATACTGCTACATGGAGTGTTTTCACCCTTCACACACCATCCCATACTGCCTGCCTTCTTCTGACCACAGCCTATGTTGTAATAATAATAATAAAAAAACGGAGCCTGATTTTAATTTGTGTAATGTTTTGGTTAAAAAAAATAAAAACTCAACAGCCTAATTAGGAAACCCGTTAAATGGCTGCAATTCAAATATAATTCTATTAAATTCTCCCTGTAAAGTTAATGTTACAGACTTTTTAACAGATGTTTTAATTAGACATTGTTATTAAAAGGAATACTGTAGAAATTAAAAGTAGGCCCTAAATGTGTTAACAAAGACACTTTTCTTGCACAACATCGATGGTGGTGCAAACCTTAGCAAAAGGATTTGGGCAGTAGGTCATGAAAAGAAAGAGGAAATGTGTGAAAGGAAGCAAAATGGTCTATGAGAGGTGCACGGCTCAGCTGCTGGGGAACAGGGGTTCGTTGCACACCCCGCAGCACCTCGGGCCATGAACAGGACGGTAGGGAAGATGCCCCGGCACAGTGTGGTGCTGCTCGAGGAGCCCGGGCAATGGCACAGCGATCATCAGATCATCAGATTCCATCAAGTGCATGTGCCCCAGGGCCCTGGGGCTGCAGTGGACTGCAGGGAAGTGCATGTTCTGCAGCTGGGCAAATGAGAAAACTCAGGGCCGTGTTTTTGGAAAAGTGGGTTTAAAAAAAGCACGTGATATTCTCAGCCCTGAAGGGATATTTTCTGAGACTGGTAACACTGGCACCTGCATACAGGTGAACAGGTCAGGCTTCATACAGAACTGTTTTCTGATGGGGTCAGTGAGGGGTGGGGACCTGGTGGATCTCCATTTCTTCTATGCCAAGCATCCAAGAAGGCCACTCGGAGTTGCTGTCGCCAGCAACTCCTTCTATCCATATGCCTCATTTTTTCAGCTATGTGTACTCATTCATAGATGGGAGATAGAGCAGACCAAGAGCAGATCTTCCTGATGGCATCAGAGCATGAGTGGCAACACAGGCCAGTAGCTCCAGCGAACATCTCTGTGAGCTCCAGCAGAACAGGGGCTTTGCCCACTCCTATTCCCTGTGCTTGACAGCTTTGTTTACACTTTATTCTTCTTTGTTACCTCTTCCCTTTAAAGGCCTTTAGCTTAAAAGCTGTGCAGTAACCAAATTAATGCGGGTACTCAAATCTTAATGACCATTGGTGTCAAACTGGCAAATCATCTCTGTGCAGGCATAAGGGTAAAGAAAAGGGGCAAAAACCCGCTAGCAGAGACAACTAGCTAATTAATGAATGTGAAAGTGGTGTAAAAAAACAGAGCCTAGAAAGCAAATGAAAACTTGCACAGCAATTACTTCCAGAAAGGTAACATTTTCCCAATTAAATGTGTTCTGAGAACTTCAGTTAATTATGTAGGTTTTCTTCTCTCTCTCTTTCTGTCTCAGTTTCTCTTTCTCTCTCTCTCTCTTTCTCTCTCTCTCTCTTTTATTAAAGTCCATCAGGGCTCATGATGTGTGGGAAAAGTGCTAACATTTGCAAATTGCTGGTTTATGATAAATGAATTGTGGAAACTCAGCCCCTTGGTTGGGGCCCGGCTAGATTGCAAAGCACCAGCATCTCCGGCTGCTGCAGCCCTGACCCTGCCTTTACACCCATTGATCACAACTGGTGCATAGCCATGACCACCAAATGCATACATTGGAGCTGGGGGACTTGCTTTTCCCATAGTATTTCATCATCGTTCCACATCGCAGGCGCCGGAGTAACCTTTGCCTTGCCGTCCTGTAAGACTAATACCTGCAGGAGATTTCCTCTTGCCCCAGTAATCACTGCTTCAGCCACTCCATCTTTAAAAATCCCTTAGTCATTAACCTGGCTGTGATTTTCAAAAAAAAAAAAATATTCATTGATTTCCATAGCGCCAAGAGGAGGAGAAAAGGCAAGCACTTTGGAAAATCAAACCCGAAGTAATTCCAACCTACATTTTTCCAGCTATAACTTTCTATGGCTTCCCTTAATGTTTTCATTCTACTCAGCAGAAATGTACAGCATCTTTTCTTGATGTGGATCCCGGGGTCCTCAAGGATGTAGCAGCAGAGAAGCACGGTTAGTGGTATTGCAGGCACGATGTGCAGCACATGCTTCCCACAACTGCTGCTCCTTCACACTGGATGTTTAGAGCGCAGGAACGCTTAAAAGGCCAACAATTCCAAGCATAGCCGTGTCTGGGATTGTATAAATATGTAAGGGATGTCCTCTGTCCCGAGCAGAGAATCCATGGCAGGTGAGATGCGCCAAGGCAGGCAGGGAGCAGGGGATAAATCACAGCCTGGCTCCATGTGAGCCTCTCAGCAGCAGGAGATGCTGGTGGCCACCTTGCCTGGGAGCTGGTAGCCAGGAGGTGTCTCCGAGCACAGTGCTGGGGTGGGTTTTGAGGAAAGACTGTGCTGGCTTTAAGGACTATTTATGGTTTGGGAGAAAAGCTAACCGAAAGGAACGCCGAGCCCGGCAGCTGCACGTCAGCTGAAATTCCTGCTCGGGGAAATTGTTTCCATTCCCACTTCTGGGGCTGCACTAAGGTCCCGATCCCGCGTTAGGGAAAACAATGCCTCGAGAGGCAAGGGCTTCCCCCTGCCTGGCGGACCGTGCTGAGCATCTGCAAGGAAGTGCACATGCATGTGCCAGCTCCTGCACACGCAGACAGGAGGGAGATGCCCTTGAACTCCGCATCCGATGCGAAATCCAGCATCTGTGAAAGAGTCTGGATTAGAGATAAGTGTGTCCCAAAGAGACGCAGAATAATGAAATTATGGAGGGCCAGGAAATGTGGATATTACTTTATTGTGATGTGTTGAAGAGCCCTTTTGAGCTAGTGCTCTATGGGTTGCGTTCAATAAGAAAATACTACCTCTGTTTGCCACACATTTCCACTAAAGTACCAAAAAATCAATTTTAGCTGTTGAATTGGACCCTAAGGTGTAGGAAAAAGATTCACAATAACACAGTGAGGAAAAATACACAGTCTCTGGCCAAGGACCATTTTCCTCTTCCCTTCCTGGTTTGATCCACACAGGAGCAGCACTAACAGAGCGACCACCAGCTGTCCCCAAAGTGTCCCACTAACCCAACCAACCCACAAAACAAATAGTGAAGTCTCCATCACCTGTGCCTTCTTCCTTGGCCTAAAACTCATTCAAAATTGATGGCTTTGGAGCAAAACTCATAGCCTGCCTTCATCAGGTGAGCAGTGATGCTGTGGCCTAGCTGAAAGGAGATGCCACCTTTGGACCACCGAGTTACTGCTGTGCTGGAATCTTCTGGGGTTTCCTGAGTAAGCTGAAATGGTCCTAAAACCTGGATTTATTTAACACAGCTAGCTTGCATCATGCAGCCCTCTGCCCGCCTGCAAGCTCTATGGGGCACCGGGACATGTAGACATGGCTTTGGAGCAAGAGGTCAGAGGAGCTTGGATCAATGTAGGGATGGAGGTTCAGAGCCTGATGCACTCACGGAGACCATCACTGTATGCTTAGGATGTGAGTAATGCCATGGTGCTGGAAATTGGTTTTGAAATCAATTTTGAGCAGAAAGGTAAAAACGGTGGAAAATTCCTTCCAGAATTGCTTGGCATTTTCTGGGCAGCCCCAGTCCTCAATTCTCTGTCTGTGTCAGTTCTCTCTTGTCTTTATTAGTGCTCTGAAGCACGGTGTCTGAAGCAAAAGTTATTGAATTTTCACTAAAACCTTCCTACATGCAAAGGCTTTTTCTACTTTAATGTTCAAAAAAGTCTGAGTCACAGCCACCATCTCTAGCGTGCACCCATATCTTTTCTCATTATAGGCTGAGGTCCAAAACCAATATGAATTAAATAAATATCCCACTGAGAGCCGTACTTTTGAAAATAGGCTTATTGCAGTGCAGATGTGGGCTATCTACAACTGGCTTAATTTTTTTTTTCTATATATATATTTAAATTAAGAAAATAAAATAAAATCTAAATATTATCCTGGAAGGAAGTGTTTGCACTGGTGGATGTTTGATTTTCATTTTTCTCCCAGCATGCTCTGTCCTTTCATCCTATAATGGTTCTTCTCTATTAATCCTTCTTAAAACCCACAGGTAGAGATGCTTATTGATAGAAGGCCAACGTGTATCTCAGTTTACAAAGGCATGTTAAAGAATACAAGTAACATATTTCACTTGATGTCTTCTTATTAATGCAATTCCACTCAGAACATTTTGGCATAAGAGGCATTGCCAGATGGAAGATAAAACTTCACTTTTATGGGTATTTTGAGGAAGAATACATTTGGTTTGCATCAGTTCTAAACGAATAATACTCATTGCCCTAATGATTTGTGCTTTATAAGCAGGATAACAAAAAGCACTGTCAATTACTTAGTATTTTAACACAGTTTTTTTAAAAAAGAGTCCGATAACATCAGGTCATTTAAAATGATGAAGTGCTTTTAAAGCAAAACTGTAATAACCCGGAGCAATGGGTTATTTACATAGAGAAAATAAATAAACACTGACCCCAGCTTGGCTGTATATAAAGATTCTGTCGTTTCTCACGAGGACTCATGTGCACAATGTGCTTTGGGAAGCCTGGGGTGTTACGATTACAGACCCAGCTAAGGGGAGGATTTGGGCCACAGAACTGGACCTGCAAGAAGTGGGGTGGCTTCTGCAGCCCTTTTTCTCCCAGGACATCAGTTGGTCCTGAGGTTGGCAGGGCTGGACTCAGGGGCTGCAAAGGATAATCCTCCTCGTGTCTTTACCCATCAATAATTTGATTCAGCTCCTGCCTTTATTGAGGATAATAAGATTCTGTATTTTTTCTTATTTTGCAGTTTCGCTTCCTCCTGCTGATTCCATTTGGTTAGCAGCATTGTGACCATTAGGCTTGAGTCTCAGAAAATGCTCAATGGATCCAAATCTGAGGAATCCCTGTGGCACCCGAGCCCTCCTCTCTCAGTGTCAGCATCTGCCCGGGGTTCTGACAGTCAGGTCCCACTTGGAGGACAATCTCTTCTCCCCTTCATATGAGCTAAATCCATTGCACCTTTCAGTGCTCAGCCTCTCCTAGAGCAACACAAAGGGGAAATGGTCTAAATATTAAAGCTAAGGAAATAAAAATATTATTAACTTTCCAAAAGAAGTGGCAGGAAGGAAAAAATACTGATTTCTTATTAAGTGCTGCTTTAGCATCTGGTAAACTCAGGCTTTGGTTGACACCTCAGAAGATTCAGAATCAGGCTCTTCAAAGCTGCCTCATTTTCCTTTTTCCTCTTTTGTCTTATAGCCTGAGCTATAAGATTGCCAGTGCTGGGGACACAGCTGAGGATGGTGAAAACTTGAACCCCACCAAGGATCCACTTGTTTTGCAATCTCTTGAGCAAGCTGTTTTGATTCCGAATTAGGGCAGGACTTTGGCAATGTCACAAGGGAAACCTTCTCCTTGTCCATTCTTCCCATAATAAATCTTTTTGTAGTCATTAGAGACTGAAATTCATTCCTATGGCATTTCTAGCCTAACTTTGTGCAACCAAAATGGCAAAGGATCTTTCCAGTCTAGGTGAGATGATGCCACCAGAGGGGATTATGAGGATCCAAAGCTTGGATTACTTTCAATGTAAGCATGAAAGAGTATTTCAATACTCTTCAGGTAAGATGTCAAATGTGTGTTTGAGACTGCTGGAAGCGCTCCCTGTTTGGCCAAATAGATGGACATTTGTCTTCCCTTTGAGAAAGCTGCTTTTTCCAGCTCTCTCCTGATCAAGCATCAAGGGCCAGATGATGTTGCCCATCTTGGAGACAGGAGAGAAAGCAAAAGGAGATCCTCAACACTGACAAAGTTGAGGTTCTGTTGAAGTAGCATCAAATTTATACTGACATATTTCATGGAACTTAATATTGATTTTCAAATAATCTGGAATGCTGTTTTTATAAACAGTTATTGGCAAGGGGAAGCGTTGTTTTTGGAAGCGCTTGTATGTACAGTAAGGCTTTATTTCTTCTTGTTTTGAAGTGCTGCACATCTTTTAAAAAAATGCTGTTCAGGAAACATCTGCTGTCAATTAAGGAGTAACACATTAAGGCATATTAAAGTGCACTCTTATTAGTGTTTCGGCAATAAAAAGCAAGGTTTTCTATTTGAATCATATGTTCTTTAACACATCTGCCAGCCATCTGAAACTTGCAAATGTTCTGCAATAAAAACATCTTCATAACATTGTAAAAACTTTGGTGAAACATGGCAGCCTGATTTTTAAAAAAAAATCCTTTTTGTGCTGGGTTCAGGTACTTCTCCTACAGGTTTTTGAGCTGCTGATGCCAAGTTTAGGTGAGGACAGTGACTGCAGGTGCTCTGTCCTGCCCCACTAAAACCTCCAGAGAGCTGATGGGAAAAGCAAACTTTCTTTTTTTCCAATTCTGTGAAAGCTAAAAAGAAGGAGGCATCAAAAATATGTAGATCATGAGGGATCATTCTTACCCAAAATTCTCTGTTTTCTGATTGTATTATCTGAAGCTCCAGAAGAAGCTGATATCACTTGGCAAAAACAGTTGAAAATAATAATACATAGAAACTACTTTTTCACCATTATAACCTTGCAGGTGACTCAGTTACCTGTAAGCATATGCAAACATGGTACTAGATGCTGCTATTTATCCAGTTGGCTGATTCAGAGTTAAATTAGTACAAAACAAGGGTAGTTATCCAGGCAAAAGCAAATCATCTTCTTTGGCCCCACTGGCCAGGTGCGACCTGGATAGAAATGTAGGCCACCTCAGGAAGGTCAAGGTTAGCCTCTCGTCACAGGGATGTGGTGTGACTGGTGCCACAAGGGATCTTGGCACAAAGGCTGGAGGAAAAAGTTCATCCGACCTCAAAGAGAATGGTAAAGAATGAGAATTGGAAAAGAGGAGAAGAAAAAAAGAAAAAAAAAAGGAGTTTTTTTTTTGTCTCTCTCCTGCTAGTAAGTGTTATAAACTCTCCAAACTTCACAAAGCTGGAGAGCCATTCAAATAGCTCTCATGCTAATAGTCCGTGGATACTCAGTTCATCTTATTCCTGGTAGCTTGGAGGTGATCATCACTGCATGGTCCAAAGCCCTGGCCAATAAGGAAAGGAGATTTCCTATTTCTGTATTCTGTGCAACATCTGCTAGTAGATGTTGCAATGGAATGATGCAGTTCAGTGACGGGTACATCTGTTTGGCTAAACAATAGAAAATTTGCCTAATTAAGATGCAGTTTGAGGCTGAGCTGCCTCTGTGATTCTAGTGTGCACATCTTCCCACTGAAGGATGATACTCTTCTTCCCTAGAAAATCACAAATCAAAGCTTGATCATGCTGCTTTCTAACAGCAGAGGGATTGTTTATGTTTTCCAGAGCTGCAGGGGGATATTTGCTGGAGGTTCGAACTACAGAGGGAAAAAAAGGAAATGTGACTTTTATTCAAAGCTCACAAAGTAAATGCCATTTGCCCAGTGGGCTTGCTCTTCATGGGGAGCTGCAAATTGCCCGTTCTGCTGCCAAGCAGGAAACAAACCTAAAGATGGATGCAAAAAACTGCAGTGCCACTGAGCGACTACAAGCTGGATGCGTGTTCAAGCATGGAAGAGAGTGTCTGGCTAACTTAGGAGAGGGCAGTCAATGCAGACCAGCTCCAAAGCATCTTTCCACTAGTCCAAATGGCCTTTGGGATTCTCTCTCCTGCCCTATTGCTGGATTTCTTTTAGGGGATGGTAGGAAAGAGCAGTCAGGCCTGAAACTAGAGGCAACCGATTCGAAGGGCTTGGCTAGGGATGGGAGTCAGGTTCGCTCTATTTTGATGCTGTTTCTTATATCGCTCTATTTTGATGCTAATACTGCCAGCATGATTCTGACAGGGCTTTCTTACCCAAAAGCAGAGAACTTTTTCCCAGGACCAACCCATACAGCTTATCTAGACTCTTACCAAACGGGTCTGTGGCAACCTGGCAAGTGAAATACTGCAGAACTGATGCCAGTGCTTCAACTATCACCTTGTAACCATAACCACAGTAGTTGCTTGTTTAGGGAAGTCACAAATTTCCTTTTACTGAAGGCCAGCAATAACAGGCAGGGCTTTGCAAGGATTTTAACTACAGCTGTGCTGAGCATTAGGCAAAGAGATTGGACTAGATGACCTTGGTTTTCAACATCCCACTGTAAATGTGGTCAGATAAAGAGATAAAGAGAAAGTACAGACCTGACATGGGAAAGAAGCTTGCTTTTATTTACTAAACCATTTTTAATAAAAACTATAGCAATAAACCACATTATTACATATTTGTTGATAGAGCATTCATGGAAAACGAGATGCTATTGATCAGCACTACTGAACTGAAATTATTGAAGAGTAATTCTGAGTAGATCTTTAAGGGACCGAATGGTGGAGATTGCTTTCTGCTTTCTCTCCTACCTGTGATCATTGATATTAACTTGGTTGCAAAACCTGCAAACAGTCGCCGTGTAATTCCATGTATTGCCCTCAAAGCTGGTGAACAAAATGAAATGTGAATCTTAGGCTCCTGGCACAAGTTTGAGGTGAATTGTTTAAGGGGTCCCTGAGTGACGATCTAAAAATAAGAGAGTTTTAACAAACATACCCAACAGTGCCCTGCAGCACGCTGACCCACACAATGTGGGAGTCCAGTACCACATGACACATTTGATTTGGTTTGCTGGAATATCTAAAATATCAGAAACCAAGCAGAACAAGAACAAGAAGCTTCTTTGTTGGCTCTTATCCTAAAGTGCTTGGGTGCTATGGCAAGGAAGGTGCTAGGGCAGAGCATGCAAGAACATGCAAAAAACCTGCAGATCAGCTTCAATGATCATTTCTTCTCTCTGAGTGAGTGACAGATGCCATTTCCAGGCAGGTCTGGCAGTGAGCATCCTTCCTGATGAGCTCTGAGAAAACCTTATTCCTCCCTGGAAATAGGGAGAGACTCACATGGTGAGCTGCAAAGATGCTCTTTGTTTTCAAGGCTTGCAGTCATTGCTGTGCCCTAAAAAAACTGAAGTCCCCACTTAGAAGTGTTTGCCAGGAATAGGCAGTTGCTGCTGTATTGCAGCTCTCCTTCAGCTCCCTTGCCAGTGATGAATACTGTTTAATTACAAAAACAGAATTTCTGTCATTTCTCTCAGCAGGGCTTCTATTGGAGAAGATTAAACATCAGCCAAACATTACTGAATTACCTTTTTAAACCTATTATTTCAACGTGATTAACTTCGCTTCTTTTCATTTAGCTGTAAGCAAAATCTTGTTTACAAGGCAAAAAAAATGCATTTGCTATAATATCGGCAATAATAATAAAAATGAACATCACGGGGAAATAATTTATGTGTAAACCAGCATAAAAATGTCATTGATGCATGAGTTTCCTCTTCAATTAATAAAAAGGAGGAAATATTTAAAAACAATTTATCAAAGAAATACATACAGTTCATACATCATGCACTCGCAAAGACTGTACTAATATCCATTCCGCAAATAGCAGCCTGACCTGGAGTATCACACAGATGCTGGGTTCTTTTGTGTGACCTATTTCAGGAAAGGTGTTCGGGACCAGACTTTGACTTTAGACCAAATGAAAATTCAGGACTGAATTAGTAAAAGCATATTCTGCTAAAACAGAGAGCAATTATTGCTGGTTAGATAGCCCAAAATATATAAAATAGATGTGCCAGTACTTCTGGCTTCCTTCTCTACTTTTCACTAAAAGTTTTATCCTTAAAAAACAGAGAGTTTACTCAGAAGGGATGAAACACGGTGTTTTATATGTGCAATGGAGCTACATTTCAAAATGGTCACAAGTTTAGTGTAAAATAAGGCGTAAGATTTGTAATTATCCTTTCAAGAAAGCATTACTCAGAAAATTAAGAGTTAAATGAAATCCAGAATGGTAACGAGGGGAGAGGCTCTGCCCAGCAGATCAGGATTAAAGAGAGCTTTGAAGGTGCATTCCCTACCTCCCTTCATGGTATCAGAGCACAGCTTTGGATGTTCCTGCAGGACAAATGTTGGACCACAAACCTGCATTCTCTGAACCAAAATCTTTGGAAACTCCTGAAAACCATCCAAGATATTCCCTATGCAGCATTGGTAAATAACACAAATGAAGGAAAAAAACCTGTTTTCTCCCTAGTCTCTTTTTCTGGTCTCCTTATAGTGAGATGCTTTGGGGCTGGTGCCATTGATTTACTATAAACTTGCACTGGGCTCGATGGGATGGGCCTTGTGCTTAGTATAAAACATGTCAATAAGGCTTTGTAGAACTGAGGCATTAAAGTACATTGAAGTTATTTTTTTTTTCCAGTTATTTCCATGAGTTTTACTTTAGATCCTAACCCAAATGAAAGTAATTGCTGAAGTATAAAAGTATTTAAAAGGCAAGGTCCCTCTTTTAAGTATCCTAGCTCCTATGTTCATTTTCTTCTCAATTTTAGTTGGAACATACAAGGACTGTGGTAATCCCAAAACAGGAATATTCTTGTAAGGAACAAGTGGGTTCATGGAGAGGCAAAATCAAATAGTCATAATATCTTTGTGTACGTAACAGGAGCATATTTCAATATATCTGTTTCTTACAGGATGTTCTAATGAGAGGTTTCATGCCAACAGTAGCCATGCCTAGAGCATACCCACAAGTGTAATTCCATCTCCTTGCAACTCCTAATCAGGGCTAAATGATAATTTATTCCTAATAAATTAATTATTGGTGGCAATAGAGACAATATTCTTTTTGTCTAATAAAAATATTTTGCCTCCACTCTTTTTGCCTTTTTGAAAAATACAGAGATCACAAGAAGATACTTTGGGTAGATCCTCACCTCACTTAGAGGCAATGCAGCACCAACAGAACTGCATAGATTTGGGAAATGTGTTTTTCCAGACCTGGTGCTGGGAAAACAGGTATCTTTGGAGTCACACATGGAATTAAACCCATCTGTAGAAATTTCAGTAGTGAGAAAAATCTAACAGGATATCTGTGCTGAATGAAGATATTGGCATTACCAGTTGTGTATTAAGTCTTGTGCATTGGGCTGTGGCTGCCTGGATAAACATTTTCCATTAATTACATCCAGACACAGAAACTGATGCCTTTCCTACACTTGGCAATCTATAATTCACATCTGATACCAGTCTCTAAAAGTGGAGCTTATTTTTAACGAGACCCATTCTGATTATAAAGTATTATAAAATTATTTTCCCAGATTTTATTGCATTCCCTATCTGAAATGCATCAAGAATGATTTCCAAGGGAAGGCAAATTAAAAAAAAAAAAAAAAAGCTGACCTTAATCTCATTCTATGCAGGAAGCTGGTTCTAACAAAAGGTGTCATTGTCAGCAAGGTCTACTTTTAATGGATTGCAGTTAATTTTTTTCTTCTATTTTGGCTTACAGATATTGAACTTGAGGGTAGGAGGGAGGAGAAGAGAAAGAAAACCTAACCCGATAAGATTAAGTGTACCAGTTCAAGTTATCCCACTAACATGTTTCTGTAGAAACCTGATAACAAAGCCAACTTCCAAGTAAAAAGCCTGGAAAGGGAACAAATTCAGATGTCGGGTTTGCAGTGCACAAGCAACCTCTAAAACAGAGCTCATACAGCTCTGTAGGCTTTTGCCACTCAAAATAAATAACTAGCAACACTGCTGTCCTTCTGGGAACCAAACCCAACATGACTCCAGACCTGGGGGTGCAGGTTAAAGGCAGCTCAATGATCTGTTTCCCTGAGATTTTTCTTGTTCAGGATTATCATCGGGTAAGTGCATATGAAGTTAGAATTACTAGAAAAGGAGTCCAGAGAAGCTTGTGCATCCTTCCAGATGATATGTTTGGCCTTAGGACTCAACCACAGTTAAAAATTGCTCTCTTGTTTCAGGCTTGCAGGTGCAATAGGCTTACAGGTGCTGGGCAGCAGTTCCCCTTCTCCTGGCCCTTGGGAAAGAAGGACTTACTGAGTGATGTCCTTTTTTTCCCTGGTGTTGCAATCGAGAGGAGCAAAATATGAGTGATTTGGCACAAGATGCTTGAAAGTCATGCCAGACTTGTATGAGGAACGTGTAGTATTCCCACTTGCTCCTCCAGATCCATGTGCTCCAGACCCACGTCCATGACGTGTATGGGGAGCAATGGTCTTGGGTCCAGCTGCTGCACCAGCCCCGACAAAGGAGTAGGATTTGGGTTCTCCAAGGAAGCAAAGGAGCTAACTGCTCTCCTGGGCTGGCTGCTGCCTCCAGCTGGCATTGAGCAGCTTTGGGAAAGCTACAGATGGAGGGGACACTGCTGCACGTGGCCTGGATGTCTCCAAGGAGGTGTGAGAAAGGCAAGAGCTTCTGCATGTGGGAGCTGCTGGTCATTCCCATGTGGCTACTTGGCTTCTGGGAACACTTACATCCCACTGCCTGGGGAGGCTACACATCCCACGAGGGGGAAAGAAAATACACATGCTGAAAACTCATGGGATACTAAGCAGGGCTTTGTAACTCATAGGGATGGGGAAAGATCAGGTCTGTAGCTCCCCTAGGGTAGGTGGCAGCTGGTGGGTCAGTGTGGCTCATGCAAGCCAGGGAGCACAGACATGCTCAGCAGGACTGAGCTCTGCTGTCTGCACTGACCTCTGCTCCACCAGCACCTTGCTGCTCACACTACCTGAGCTTGTTGGCTTAAATCTTGCAAGAAAAACATATTCTTTGCTAGTCATGGCTAACTCTTATTTCCCTGGCTCGCTGTGAGTAGACAACCCTCCATTAAATATATATTTTTGGGGCATTACCATCTACATTGCAAAAGCATTTAGTGTTTTTAAACATTGACTACCGTGTGCCTTCCTCATGCAGGCAGACTGTGCAAATGATGCCACATTGCTTTACCAAATCATTAGGGAAAAAGCACTTGTAGGTGTTTTCTTAGTTACTAGCAGAGACCTTGACCTCCTTCTCTCACATCTCTCTCCATTTCTTCCACGCTGGAGTGCTATAGAAAGGAAGACACAGGCATCTCCCTGGCACTGCTGCTGGCATGTGGATTTGCATGGTCTGTTTGGACACCGCTGCATCAGTGCCAGGACCTGATGAAGGAGCATCTGGGAGTCACAGCAGAGGGGCTGGCACCTCTTTTAGTGGCAGGAGGATGTCAAAGGTTTCTCTGTGCAAGGACAAGACATGGCATGAGGCGTTTCTCCTGCTTGCTCCTCAATCCTGGGTCCCTCATGGATTTATGGAGCTGCAGAGGGACTCAGCAACATCTGAGAATTAGAAATTACTCAGCCTGCCACTTCATAACCTAAACTGTGACTATGGGGGAAAGGCAAAGCCCTCTGCACACGGATCTGCCATTTGCTCTGTTTCTCCAAGCAGATTCCTTTTAGTTTGCCAATACTCCAAAAAAAAAAAAAAAGTTGTCAATTCCTAATCTAAGAGGAGCAACTCCCCATCACCCCTTCTCCCCACTAAAAATGCCAGAGGGTTTCTTGTTTTCCTTCCAAAATTTCCTCTGGCCAGGATTTTAAGTAGTGGCATTACATTTTGCTGGCCAGGGAAGGCACTTGTCTCAAGGTAGTTATTTTTAGCATCAGAGCTGACATCCAATACGGTAGCCCAAGTTATGAAATTTGGCCAGCATCATCTCCCTGTGAGTTATGTTCTGCTTCTGCATTATTAACTGTATTTAAAAAAATGAGCTCTGAGCGTATAAACAGGAAAGCAGCAGGGCTGGTTAGAAGCATAAATCAGACAAATATTAAATGGAAAAATACATCCAAATTGGTACTTATTTGCTCAGAGCTATTTAAATTAAGGGAAATATCATCCCTTCTAAAGAAAGATAGTCCAATACTTAACCAAACAAGGTCTAAACAAGCCTGAAGTAACTCTACATTATCCAAAACACTACCAACACAGAAAGCGATAGTGGTACAACCTTCTAACAACATGATTCTCCATTGAATGACTTGCAGAAACATCCTGGCCATTGGACAAGTATGGTTAGGAGATCACCTTTAGCAAAGAGGGTGCAACCTCTCCCAGGTTTTCCATCTCAGCATCATGAGAGAAGGAGAAATTTTCTTTCTTAGTTTGACCACAAATAGGTCTTTTGATGGCCTGGTTGATGCCAAGAATAACTGGAGGCCAAGAAAGCCTTGCCCTAAATTGAAAATTTTGAAGGGTGCCATATCCCATACATACAGAAAGGGAGACTGCATTTCCTCAAAATTTCCATGAAAATACAGAAGAAAATTTTAACTGTTGGAATCCAGCTCTCCTACAACTCATACCTCCTGGAGACACGTGAGCTGTTTTGATCTGCTTCTTGTCTATGGGAAAGCTACACTTGGGGTACCCAAGACTGTCTGTTTTCTCTTTGGTAACACATGCAGGTTTCTGCTCCAAAGCTCCCAGTGCTCCCAGTGCTGTTCAATGAGAGCCCATTCCCAAAGCTACAAAATCCACATGCGTGGAAGCACCAGTTGTTATCTTTGACAGGCCTGTCCATTATGTTTTCCCACCACTGGTAACAAGCACAGATATTCGCTTGTGATGAAACCCGAAGCAATGGCATTGCATTAGGACGGGGTTTTCCCAGGGGAAGGATTTTTTATTCCCCTGTAAAACAAATAAGGGTTATCTCTAGGTTTAGGTCTCGGCTAGGAGCCTGGCCCACGACATCTCCCTAAAGCTCTATCTCATCCTCCATCTAGGATTCGACATTTCCCTCAGCGTGTTGGCAGCAGTCACTGCCCAATGGTCACATAAGTTTTCATTGGCCACTTGTTCTGGCTTTATGTCTTTTTTGTGCAGCTAACCAAAATGTATTAACAGTCTCCAATAGATCCATGAGGATTTTCTTCCCAAACTCCCTGGCTGGTACGATAACATCATCACAGGCTTGGGTTTAGTTAACCCTGCACACACTGCCCACCTCTCCCCCACTATGGTACACACCTCTTTTTGCTCATCCTGACAAGTTTCTTTCTTAGAAGTTGTTAGTGGAAGAGTTAAAATGGTGTCTTTTCCTTTTAAACACTGAGAAATGAAAATGCATAGTTAGGGGATTTGCTTTAATTGGGTACTTTTATATAAAACCTGCTGTTGCATCTTTATATTGAACATGCTTTAAAGGAAAAAAAAAAAAAAGAATGTTATTTTCCTCTTGTTTAGCTCTAAGTTTTTCACTTGCTTTACCAGTTGGAAAATTAATTGAAGTGACGCTAAATCAGGCATGAACTTGGCCTTTAATATTTTAAAATATTAAAGATGAATAAAGTTATTCCAAGAAAGCAACTCATCAAAAGCTGCTCAGGAAGATAGAGTTCCTTTGCAGGCAGCTCTTGGCAGGGGTTGCTTCTCTGTTAGGGGTACGCAGAAGGATGCACGAGCAGCAGCAGAGCCAGGTCCTTCGTTTCAGGCTGGCCAACTCATATCAGCTAATTTTGGAGGCCAGGCTGGGAGGTGGAGGTCACGGCTATGGAGCTGTCATGAAGCACAGCCAGAGCTGGCTGGACATTTCCCAGAATGAAGCAATAACGAGGATGTAGGTGGCATCAAGGGCAGGAAGGTGACAATGGTTGTCACCCCTTGTATAAAGGACTGATTCCTTCTAAACAAGTAGGTTGCCAAGAAAGGGGCAAACAGTGATAGGAAAGGATGCATACGGAAGGTTTAACAATGGTTCAGGACTGATGGATCTGGAGCATCCCGGGCATTTGACTGAATGGGACCAACCTGCCTCCAGCAGCTCATGGCTGAGTACATTTAAAAGAGCAGTATTTGGGCTCGGGGCACACTGTGCTGTTTCAGACATGAAGCTGTCACAGCACACAACACTCTTGCTGCGGTGACAGCCCCGTGAAGGCCTGCATCAACAGCCCGTGGGTGTTTACCTTGAAAACGCTCCAGCGCGTTGCTTCGCTTTGGGCCGGGGGAGACGCGTTCCGAGCGCTGCGCCTCGGCCTTGTGAAATATTATCCGGTGAAGCTAAATGGATGTTTATTTTAACAATAAGAGCTCGACACGAGGAGAACCCCTGATGGACTTCTACAAGTAAGCTATTACTGGTCGTAGCTAAGAAGCAAGGGGAGAGCAGAACAGTGCATGGGCTTAATGTGGGACTGCACCAGTTTATACAAACATTCGGGCCTATTTTATGCACCAGTCACCTTCTCTGCAGCACAAAGACACACCTGGAACACATAGCCCATGATGCCATGTTTGTCATCCAGGTCGCACAAGTTTTGGGTCACAAACCCTGCCCTTTGAGATGAGCAGTGCAGCTCAGCAGCTCTGCCCGGATACGCAGATAGATGCTCATTCAGCTCTACATCCTGACTTGGGATTTCAAATTCACTCTCAGTTCATGATTTTCCAGCACTTTGATTAGGTTTGGACTTGTCCTTTATTTTCCTTACTTAACTTAGTGCCGTTATCAGTTTACAATGGAAACTCAGAGCCAGCCACACAAGTCACTCCACATTTTTTTCACACAACCAACTTATGAGAGAGGTTTTTAAATCCTAACTGGAGAGAGGCAAACTTCCAAAAGAAGTGGAATTCAGCATTGCTGTGGAGAAACATCCAAAAAACTTGGGCATCTCTCCAGAGTTTATCAAGCCCAAACACAACTAGCCTCTAACCTGGCAAGACAGCAAGTGAACCCAAGATGCCAGCTGGACATGAAACAAGAATACTGTCTTGGGTGGTAGCCTTGGGCTTGTAGTTTTGGTCTAAGTCAACAACCACAAGTCCAAAGGTGGTCGTGTTATCACCTCATAAAAAGTTTGGTGTGAAGTTTCATCATTTCCTAGAACAGAAAAACTAGAGGGACACACTTGCTCCCCTGGCCTGATCTCCTGAGGACCCAACTCTGGCCACTGCAGGCACAAATCATGTTCTACTGAGTAACAGTCATGATGAGGAGAGCAATGGGAAGGGCTGCAAGGCTGCAAAACTCAGATGATGAAAAAGGGCTAAACGACTGGATTTGTGCAGGGCATGAACAGACCAAAGGGAAAGGCGCAGGGGAGCAGCTGGGAACACATGGTGATGACTCTAGGAAATTGCTCACTAATCTCTTACAGGATGTCCTAAATATTGGGTTTTTTTTTTTTTTTTTTTTTTTTTATCTCTGAGGAAAGTCTTTTTCCCCTGATAGATCTCATTTAACTTTCTAGTCTTTATTAATTAAAATACAGGCAAGGAATGTTGGCATTTCTTCTACCAGGGGATAGAAAGGGAAGACCTTTTTTTTTTTTTCTGAAATAGATTTCTATCTTTTGCTAGTCCCTTTCATTATTCCTTCCCTCCATGGAGAGACAATAGATGGACAATGGAACCCTCTGCATCTCCAAATTTCTCCTCTGTAAACTGGACCATAGATATTTTAAATGCTGTGAGCTGGTGGCTCATCTCCGATCACCTTGCCCCAGCACAGAACTGAGTGTTGAGTGAATAGTAAAACAAGCCTGTAACAGCCCTGCAGCCGGGACAGGATCAGAGGCCACAACAGGGGTGTAATCTAAGTAAAAACATTGTATCTGTCTGTTTATGGATCTAATAAATTATGTTGGAATTGTGCAGTTATAAATCCAGGCTGTCCAGTAAACCTAACAGCTAATTTGTCAGCTGCTCGTCTCGCCATCTGACGATCCGTTCCAATTGTTCCCCATGCAGATAACAAGGTGCCTTACAAATCTCTTGGTTAAATGTCATTTGTTTCAGTGCCATAACATGCTATGGATCATTGCTCACACACAGTAACCCAATTATATTAACCTGTGCAGCAATATGGTGTAATGACATGACATTAATGCGAACACTTCAGAGGTTTCCAACAATTTGGTCTTTGCTTTTGCAGTCCGTGTTTTTCTCCTTAAGCTTTTTTGCCTTCTTTCTTCCCTCCTGCAGTGCTTAGGGGCAAAGCAACATCTCAAATCAAATCTAAAACATAGTAGTTTCCCAAATAACTGAAACTCTTCCTCAGCTTGGAAAGTCTGATTGAGTCATATTGCGTGTTGGAATCCCTCCAGATCACAAGTATTGCTGTTCTTTAGGTTGTGACTTCCCTTTGGTATATTTACAACAATACTTTTTAAATACACCCCCTTATATTTCTTCAGTATCATTCATGTGCTTTTTGTGCTTTTACAGTCGCAGGGGAAGATAGCATTTTTAAAACATACACAAACAATCCCCTCCCCAGCCTCCTGAAAGATGAAACTGTTATTGTTTTCCCCTCCTGAAAGAATATTAACTAAATAAGTAAGCAAGTCACTTGGCTGATTTGCCTTCAGTTTACATTGCTGCAATGGGCACTGAGTAATAAAATGGAAACAATAAGATAAATTTTGGAAAAATTATGTAGTTCAGGCACCTAGGCTTCTGGGTGAATGGAATAAAAGAGGTTGAGGGGATTATTCTATAATAATGAACGGGGGAATTTTTTTTTAATACAAGGCAAATGAGTTTTAAATTACTGCTGAAAATCTTATTTCTTCTTATTTTTAAGAGCAAACTCAAAGCCTGCTGCCTTGTTTCTCCAGCTGTCCCTGGAAAAAGTCTCCCCGGTGCTGTAAAGATGGGTGCAGCAGAGTAACCGGCTTGTTCAGAGAGGGATGCAATCCTATGGAGAGATCTGAAGGATTTATAGCTGGGCTTCATGGTGGAAGCTGTTTTCCGTCATTACGATGTGTGGCAGGATATGGGTCAGATTCTGGCACTTTGGTGGTCCTTCACTCTCCAAGCGCTTTGCTGTTGAAGGTGACACCAAAAATGGAGTAAAGTGCCCCAAGTATGAGCTCAGAATATGTGCCCAGGTTTCTGAGTATTTATGTCTTTTTGTTCAGCTTCTGCAATGAAGGCAAGTAACCCTCTTGCAAGCATCAGGCTCAACTTGCTGATATCAGCTAAACTGCGCTTCCTCCTCTAGCAAGTGTTTTAGTAAGTAAAGAAATAAAGAAACTCGTCTATGACAAATCTTACCTGGCACAAACGTATTTTGATCTGCCCGCCACAATCTGTAGCAGCCGCATCTAAATATTATGAAGAAATATGTAGTGATCAGCTCCAAATACATGGCCTGTAATGTATACTTGCTAAATTCTTTCCATTGTGCTGTTAAATGCATCCAGCTGTCCATACGTTAAAGTTAAATATACTGTACTATAAAACTGAACTGAGAGTGGAAACTATTAAAATAAACCCAGCTATTTCCCTGTTCCCCCTCTCCCTCCCAAGCAAGTATATTTTAGTTGGGGAAGGAGGAGAGTTATAACAACAATTATTTGAGATGGTGCATGGCAATGTCAGGGGAAGAATGACAGGGAGCAACCCCCATCTCTAGAGCTAGGAGAAATGAGGGTGAGTGTTCTGGATGACGGATTCATAAACGAACAAAAAATGTTTTTTCTTTAAAAAGAGCTTTGAGAGCCACTCATGCAAGCTAAAAGCTGGTTTTGTTTGATTTCTTAGTTATCATTAACTGCAATGAAAGGGCTGAGATACAACAGCGAGATGAATGCAAGCGGGAATGATTCACAGCCCTTGCGAGTGGCACAAGTTCATCACTCATAGCCTGAGATTAGATTAGCAAAATTAGAACTTTTTTACACAGGGACTAGAACAAGAGCAGTATGATGTAAAAGATATAAACAACCTAGGAGAAAATAGTTTTTATCTAACTTATTTTCATCCCATTTTTTCAAGAAAATGAGATGTGTGTTGTCTGTCTGACATGTAATACTGTACTTCTTTTTAAAAAAGAAAAGCAGAAGAGAGATATCAAACACGGTGCTTCTGCTGAAGGAGGAGTAATTACAGCTTAACCCTTATCTGTTTTGATAGGTAGCAGACAGGTGGCCAAGTGGGCCACTTGCCCAGCCGTGGAGGCAGAGGATGCAAGAGGGAGTTGGGAGATCATTTTCGCTGGGAACACAGGCTATCTGTCAAGGATGTGGGACACAAATCTGTAGGAAAACAGGTTTTATCAGTTCTGCTGCTCACAAAACAGCTTGTCTTGTTTAGTATGGATAGGTGGGAATTGCCAGTTTTGACAGGAAATCTGGTCCATTAATAAGACGCCAAGTTTAGACTGTGGTGAAGATGTCCCTAGAGGTTAAGTCATTGTGATCTCCTCTGAGTGTTTGATTCTGGACCATTTTCTTCCCAGATCACTATGGATGGAGTCCAAAGTGAATATATTTCATCTTTCTGACCTGGTTTTGTTTAAAGCAATGCCTTATACGGAGCTGGGAAATATCTCCTGGGCATGGTGGGATCACAAGTATCTTGTAGCCCACTGGGATCCCCAGCAGCTGGAGAAGAGGACCCCTGTTCCCAAAAGCAGCCTCTAGTCCCAAGCCCTCCACTGGACACTCACTCACTTCATAGTAAATCTTCCAAAAGTGTAATTATGCCCAGTTGTGTTGGATAACATGCTTATTTAGAAAAACATCTGGATGGCAAGGCAGGGACACATGCAACAAAATGGACCAGTGACCCTTTTCCCCTTCCTAGGTGTGAGCATGTGCTAAGCCTAAGTGATGGACCAGGTCAGATGAAGATTCCCGCTTGAACAACCTTGGCTGAACAACTGCAGATCAGTTTTGTCCTCCAGTACCTCCCAGTGAATAACAAATATTAAATTAAAAAATAAAAAATAAAAAATAAAAAATAAAAAATAAAGGAAGCTGTTTGAGCATTACATTTGCAGCACACCAGATGCTCTGTGATGTTTTTGAGCTTGTGCTACTGCCGTGTGATACAAACACCAGCTGTGTTATACCTCTGCAAGTGTATCACATGCAGGAAGGGTGGCAGTGTGCTGTTAGTGACATTCACCTGTGGTGAAAACGATGACCGTGGTGAAAACGATGGATTTTCAAATAATAATCAAGCTACTTAAATGCCTTTAGGAGCCCCATTTTCAGAAGATTAAAGAGCTAGAAAACCAAATCTCATCTACAGTTTGTGATATTTCGGTCCAAGTTTTAAGATCATACAGTGGAATTTCAGAAGTCCCTTGTCCCGCAGGAGTCTACTGCTACCCAGGTGTCAGCTTCCTTAAATATATATAAAGTCCCACAGTAGGTAAGCACAAAAGAAAGGGAGTCTAGGGCTGAATTAGGCTCTCTAGCAATGCCACTGCGTCCTCAAATGTCCTCTCAGGTGTAAATTAGGGAGCAAATAACTGAGCTTATTGAAGGAAATCTGGCAAAAAAAAAGTAAATAAGTAACTCCAAGGGAAACTGTTGGAGCTAACAGATCATGGCAGTTTCTTTACTAAGAAGTAAGTCAGTGTGGGGAAGTTTGCCTAAATATAGTAGGATTTGAGCAAATCCTACTATAGGGTAAAAAGGGACGTGGGTCTCATCCGAATTTAGTCTGTTTCTCACCAGACATGAGGCTGTTTTATATGAGTGAGTTAGTGACCACTGTCACATATACAAGTGAGAACATTTCCTGGTGAGTAGGCCTGGAACTGGGCTTCCAATGTCACATTTTCTTGAACTTTGCAGATTAAAAAACTGCAAAAAGAGCAGAAAAAGTACACCAAAAGCAGGTATGGGTTTTTGCTCTGTGCTCATGGAATGACTCAGATTGTTGCTGTTGTTCGTGGTCTGAAAATTCCAAAACTCTTTTTTTTTTTTTTCTTTCTTTCCCCAAAATGTTCCCATCTGTAAACACTGCAAAAACATGTATTTGAACAGTGACTTTCAGGTCATAAATGGAACATGCAGGCAATGATCTGACAAGGGTGAAAACACTCTGTAGACTGATTGTACTTTGCACAAGAAGTAACAGATTTAAAATGCATAAAGCGAGAGACCAAAATTTCTAAAGAATAAGTAACAAAGGGGCCTGGAAATAAACTGCCCAGGGTCAATGTCTGATTGCCCTTCTCCCAGGAATTATTCCTCCCCAAATTTCACATGCCCTGGCTCCTCGCTCTTTAAGACAGATATCTCTCAACAGCAAGGTGCTCCACCGATACCATGAAATAATCCACTTAGTCCCCAGTTATTTAATGCTGTACAATTATCTGGTTGCAATTTGTCCTCTGGCAGCCCAGGCAGCAGCAATACAGCATTTCTGCACCCTCGAGTATGTCTGCATGGTGAGTCGCTGTCGAATGATTTGCAGTTCTGCAAAGGTCAGGGCACAGAGGGTGCCAGTGAGGAGCAGGAGACTGCAGAGATGTTTGAGGGTGAAGAGTGATGAATAGATCAGCTTGCCAAGTGATGGATAGATCAGCTTGCCAGTCTGCATGGAGGTAGGGCTAGGGAGAGCTAAGCACTTGTTGAGGTTTTGCCTCTCCCCAAAAAAAAGGGGGAGATGGTGGAGAGAGATGGTTTTGGTTGGAGATGCCCCGCACACATCATTGACACTTTCCTTTGGCATTCTTTGAGACAAATACTCCTCTGTCACACTTAACACACTCAGCCTGCACAGGAATAGCACATAAAAGCAAAACCAAGCCATATTAAAATGCCCTAGGATGACACTAGCAATTGCTTTTGTAGCTCTGGCGGCCTGAAATCCCTCTCTCGTGTCCTATGCTTGAGCTGGGAGTGCAATGTGCTGCTTGCCAAGTGTCAGTTTTCAGGAGTATTTGGTATCAGTCTACAATGATCAAAAGGAAAATTAAAGGTGAACTAGAATAATCTGTGCAGCAGAGAGTGTAAATGTGTGAGATAAGACAAGTTTGACACCGGTCCAAGTTGCTCCCTTTCTCTCCTCCCTCCCTAGATAAAAATGAAATTTTTCACAAATCATCTATTATCTTCTCGTAACCAGCTCTAATTTCTCCTCTTCTTGCTCACTGATTCCGTGGCACACTCGGTTTGATTTTTCCATCAGGGGAAATCCTTATTTTAAACTAAACAAGCACATGTTGAACTTTGCCATGGATTTTTATCTAGCAGTTTTTAATGGCTTCTTGGACCAGCTTTCGGATCAATGTGCCCAGCACCTTAGAGAGAAGGGAATCATACCCCTTTACACCCATATCCTAGCTGAAGTGACACAGCCTTCCTACTTACACCCTCTTTCTTGCTCCAGAAATGTTTGACTCTCAGTTTGCACAGAGGTGCTGGGGAACCAGCTTCCCATATCCCTCATGACTGGCTTTGCTCCAGTCCTGCTGGGAAACCTCCCTTTGGGTTTCCCACTGACCCACGGCAGACACAGCTGGCACAAATCCTGCCAGTCGGAACCATGCCCATGCCAGCGGTGCAAGGCTGGGATTTGCAAAGGAGTTTGGTGACCGATTCCTGCTCAAAGGGTCTGGCATTTCCCATTTCATTGGAAACATGAGGATTCCCCCATTCGACTTTTGCTGCAAAGGATGTGTCCTATCTGGAGCTGTGTGGTTGAACAGCAGCAGACAACTCAGCATCAGAAGCTGAAGGTGAATGCCATGTCATTGCTAGCACGCCCGCAAGTGTTGCAGAAAGACACACGGTGATTAAAGCACTGCTTTTCCCCAGTCCTGCCACTGACTTTCCTATGACCTTGCAGCAGATATACAAATACCTGCATGTCCCGTTTCTCTTCCCATTCACTCTACAAGCATCCAGTCTAACTGTTCATTTGTAGCCTTGACCTACGTGGTGAATTTCTGCTGTTTAAAAACAACGTGAGGACAGAGGCAAAGCTGCAGTTCAATTAGCTGCGCAGGGATATTTTTGGACGGCTGCAGGGAAGCCCGGTTCAGTTTGTGCCCTACTATTTGTTCTGCAACCAAATACTTCCAGACTAAATTTTGGGGGACCCTCTGTGATGACTGCACGTCCATGCTGCTGAACTACTCCCAGGCAGAGACCTGAGACTTGCAAAGCTGCTTTTGCCCGTGTCACTTGTAATGCCTCGGTAGAGGTCAATATTTGTAAGGAGATGAAATCTCTGATGTACTTAACTGTGCAGGCAGCCCGCCACTGCGTACTGACAAAGCATTTCCAGGGAAGATTAAGGTTTAGCTACTCTTTAATTAGGGAACAAGGGAGAATTACGGGTCTGTCTGCCCGCATCCAGGAGCTTCAGAAGAGAATCCTCACTCCCCTCTAATGCAAGAACCCTTAATAGGCATTTCATGGGATTTTTTCCTGAATGTAGATTCAGAAGTTATCTCCAAAATAACAATTAAAGGTCTATTAATGATAACAGACAGTCTGGGAGATAAAGAGATTTGTACAAGTTGTTTTCTCTAGGAAGGGGACAATCCAGAGAGAACTTTCCCCCCCAATAAGCATTTATCTTGTACTCAAGTCCACCGGCCAACTCCCCAGCCGATATCAGTCACATTTGCTGCCCTGGCCTCAGCAAAGCTGCAGTGATTGCCACCAGCTCAGGACAGGGCTGTTAGCAGAGCACACTCAGCAGCTTCTGCAGTTCTTGGGTATTCAAAATCTCTAAGCAGCTATCAGGAGTGATGGTTTATAGCTGCCTTGTGACTGAATTTCAACTGCCTCTTTCCATCCTGTGTGAAGTCACTTTGCTTTCCTTTAAACAGCAAGGCACCTCTGCCAAGCCTTGTTCTTGCTCCCTACAAGGGAATCAAGAGAGAGGGAAAGGAAGATGCTGCCACTTAAAATAGATGGATAGATAAATAAATAAATAAATAAATAAATAAACAAAAACAAATCTCAAGCTGATCCAGTTGGCTAGGGCTCAGATTCCTGATGTCCACCTACACAAGCCTTTGACGGATTGATTTTATTTACCTGTTTATTTTGCAAAAATCCTAAGGGGGGAAAGCCATGAAAAGAAACGCTGTCACTGGAAAGTTAGTCATTAACAGCCGTGTGTCTTCCAGGCAAGACAGAGATGCTGCAGCCTCTCTGAAGTCTGCATGTCATTACAGAAGTGTGTTGTGCTGTGACAGACACGGGAATTTAAGATAGATCTGTTCCCTGCCCAGGCTCTCCTCTGCTCCTGCAGTGTTTATATGGGTTTGCTGTGCTATATCAAGCTTTCAGTATCAAATGCACAAAGTACTATCCACACGCATCACCCGTCAAGAAAGATTAACTTTTCACTGTGCAGCAGCACAGAAGTACTCCCAGGGCAAAGCAGGACTGCCCAGACAAGGAGTTTTCTTCTTTTTTTCCACTGTCTTCTCATTAAAACTGTAAGTTGCTGATGGAAACGGCTTACCTAGCAGAGAAAGGACTGGCCAAGAACCAATTTGCTGCAGGAAATGACCCTCCACATTCCCATTGTGGTTCTAGATAGAACAACGATTTGGCACTACATTGAAAGCGCTTAAACTACTTTGCTGAATCAAGTCAGAAGCTAGAATTGGATTAAAAACATAACCGTTTTGGAATATAATGTCTTATTATGTTGCACTGTGGCTGCTCCTGAAGGGACAAGCAAAATTCCTCATCTCCTTCCCTTCTAAGTCCTTGTCAGAGCCAGTCACAATCTCCCAATGGAATATAACTGGCAAGAAGGCCCAGAATTTGCCCAGTGGTCTGGATTTCAGCTGTAATCAGGTTCAGTGCTGTTGACCTTGACAGCGCAAGTCATCAGGCCTCTGACACCCTGCCATTTGGGCCAAATCCTTGAATCCCCAAGGATTTGGGTGTCCAGCTCCTTGACATCACAGAAAGATTGAGGCCTCCTGGTTGTAGTGCAGGCTTGGTAGGCCTCAGTGTCCTTCTGCCCCACCATCACCTCTGCAGGCCACTGTGGTGGCTTCATGTGGTGGCTCAGGCAGGGCTGATTTGGGGACATAACCACGTTTACTTCCCCAGGCCATCCCCCTTTAGCACATTGTATGTCCTAGAGACCTGACAGAGCATTTCTTCCCTCCTGTGTTTCAAGAGGGTGCAGAGGGAGGTGGTAGGTGAACACTGGGCACCACTAACCAGCCAGAGATCGCATTAAGAAACACTAGAAAACAATCCCCCCATCTCTATTACTGAGATATGCATGGCCTTAGTGGACTCAGGCAAGGAGAAATCATTTGTAAGCACAAAGCTGTTTTGATGTCTCTGGGCCTATGCTCCTCCAAGGAGCTCAATATCAGGCTTGGAGGCATTTCCCTCTGGGCAAGATCCATAGATATACGAAATATCTAAATTAGCTTATATATTCCCAGCATGTTAATGAAACTAGACCTAAAAGACTAACCAATAATCAATACTAGTGTGCATTAATATTATGTACCAGTGACCTGACACCCTTACTTTACATGGTTGATGTCATTTTTCAGTACTATTTTCTTTTGTTACATGCAACACCCAAGTGGGATGACTTAACCTCACTTTGAAACTCTAGCAACCTTAAAAAGATCGCCTTTTGGTATTATTTTAGGGATGATTCACTGCAAGTAGCCATTAAAACAATTTATCATGTGGCATTTCAGAGCAGAGCTAAAAGAAGAGATGCATGAGTTCAAAGAAGGAGCTATCGCTGAACTGCTGTTTCCACAATTAGTGTGCTTCTTTCCGCAAGCAATACATGAGAAAAGCAATTTTCCAAAGAGAAGGAAAAGCACATTGCGCTGACAGGAGGGAAGCGAAGAGATGGGGAAAATTCACTGTTTGATGCCCTTAATCCTATTATCTGTAGAAGCATCAAAAAGCAGGAGTGCAAGAGCTCCCAGAACAGGAACAGAAGAAAAGAATGTATTTTCTTCATGCCTTTCCTCAAATGTTAAACCTGCCTTTTATTTATGTCATTGTGCCAAGATCTGCTTACACAGAAGACATGAATTGCCTGACAGTGATGACAAGCTTAGATATATCACTCGTGTGTGAAGGCGATGGACATACTAAAACTTAAGAGATCGATGATCCTCAGACACTGGGACAACTACCAAAGGAAGAGTTCCAGCTCAGGCTTCTTCTACAGTTAGCCTCTGATGTTTATTTTTCCAGAGTCATTTGATACTTAAAATGAGATCTGGTGTTCAGCCTGGGAAATATGGAATATCTTGGCACTGCGTATTGTTTTCCTATTTTATTGACGGGAAGAGCTCTTCTGTTTGTTTATTCTTCTCCTCAAGTAGAGTAAGTTCCTTGCACATGATTGTGATGCTAAAAAAAAATAACGTGCACTTGAAAGGGCAAAAGGAACCTATTTTACTGTACCCCATGCTCCTAGTACACCAGACACTACCTTCTGCAATGTAAGACATGTGAGACCTATTTGTTCTAAGACACAAGCATGCAGTATCAAAGAACTAATGTGGTTTAGCTTGATATGACTGGTTCTGGATGGAGACACAGAAGTAATGTATTAAACCTCTTTTCTTCAGCCATGTAGAAACACCTCCCACCAAAAAAACGCTACCATCAAACCAGAGTCATTTTTTTTAAAGAAAAAAGCGATTTTTCACATTTTAATAGCTTTCATTCCATGTCTTAATAAATGCATGTTTGTTGATTTGTGTAAGCATGATGTAGGATTCTGCAAATGAATGTAATCTGCAACAAGGGGATAGCTAACCACTAGCTAACACTTTTGAATAATGAATCCCTACTGTATCAGATGGACGCAATTCATAATAATTCCTTGCTTTTCTCATTTTGTCGTGTACAGTAGCGATTAATCAATTTGCAGTGTTATGTCACCCGCAACAAATTGCTAGCACCAAGACAAATTTATTGCTTTATGATAAAAGAACTTGTTTAGGTAGAAATAAATTAAATTTGGGGGTTGTTATTTGAGTTTGATGTTTACATATATGACCCATGCAGCACAGGCCAGCAGAGGTAAGGGTATCCAATTATTACTCCGGTGTTTTGAGGATAGTTCAAAGAGATGCAAAGCAAATGATATGTTTGTACAGCTAACTAGTCCTTGAAGAGAACGAGTCCTCCTGGGAACTCTCGGTAACATCAATGAGACTCTTCACAAGAATTTGGAGGGATTATCAGGGAACAGAGTCATGTGTTCAATGTTTCTTCCATTTTAAGATGGTTTGATACACTTTGTTCTTGGGGACCTAGAGGAGAAGCAGCTCCCAGAACTCTGACAAGTGACATTTTTACAGCTCTTCATCTGAAGGTTGTGTTGCTTTGTGGAAAAGGACCGAGCAGAAATAGGTTGGAAAAAAGGAGACACCAGGAGGGATCTGGCCACCAGCATGTATGTGCTGTCCTGCAATCCCTCTCTGCAGACCTCATAAGTGTGTTGCACTAACATTCACAGCTGTGCTTGCAATAGCCCAAGATTCAATAGCTTGGATTTTAGCAGTGTTTATTTGCTCTCACTCATTCAACTGGACCCAGACTCTGGGGTAGCTTCCCAAAGC
This sequence comes from Nothoprocta pentlandii, assembly GCA_013398315.1. Taxonomy (NCBI): domain Eukaryota; kingdom Metazoa; phylum Chordata; class Aves; order Tinamiformes; family Tinamidae; genus Nothoprocta; species Nothoprocta pentlandii. The sequence goes on from VZSG01000051.1 coordinate 80,000, forward strand.
ACTCAGCTGAGGTGCCCAGCCCCAGGGGTACAAATACTGCTTTATTTCCAGAGATAAGAAAGTCCAAAGC